>WSTQ01000515.1:0-11650 GCA_019627725.1 Serendipita sp. 401 | reverse complement strand
TTGTAGTACAAGGCAGTGAATTCGGCAGCCCAATTCGTTCCAACGGCAGGGAGAGGGTTCATCCATGCCACTAGGAGTGCTTCGATGGCGTGGTGACGCGTAATCGGTCGGGCTTCGAGCATTGAGAAACTAGTGCGTCATACATACCAACACCGTCACCGCTCTCAAGGAAGGGTCCGTCGTGTGTCTATGGGCAGAGCCGGCCGCGAGTGCAATCCACCTCGCAGCAGTAAAGTTGGCTTCTTCATAATGTGCGATTTCAGCTTTATCATTATCAGGGCGCTTCACACGGATCCCACATGGTCTCAAGAAGAGGACCAACCCCACCCCGCCAAGGACGAGCGCGCGGTCGAGGTCATAGAACCACCTTTGGCGATTGAGAGGAGTGAGACGTGTTTTAGCAAGTGACTCAAAGAGATGTTCTGCCTCGTAGTGAATTGGGGGTAAATTGTTTGCCATCGACGAGGACAAAAGGCTGCTCTCTTTGGCAAAGTGGCGTCGAGGCTTTGTAGGGCAGCAAGTAAGCGAGAATAATACGAGAATAAGATAGTGAAGTGTGGTATTAGCGTGAGTGCGATGCGTTCAGCGATGAATGTAAGTGGCGTGGTCTGGTCGAAAGAGTGGCGTTGTCTGACGCGTCGAGCACACGAGCAAAGTAGTCTGGGTAGGACCTTCTATTGGGAGCCAGGATCTATTGACGTCGATAGTATGCGTTCAAAGAGCGCTTCAAAAAACGCAAAGGTTGAGCGCCGCGAGGGCTAAAGGAAAAGTTGGGATTGGAGAAAGCCACATCAGCAGCAAGTTTCATGAAGTATTAGGTATACCGAGTGATGACAGGGTTCAAGTAGTAATAGTAGCGCACCTATAGGGTTGACGTCGTGAGGGGCAAGGTCCAAGCAGTGGCTTAGCAATAGTAAGCCCAGGCGGCAGGTTGAGAAGTGAGAACCATGCCTGCCCAACCACCCGCTGACATTGGGGGTGTTTTAATCTCTGTGGATGTCTTGAAATCCGTCCTTGAAGACCTCAAAATACCCGTAACTACACAAGAATTTCTCGATAAAGTTGCCCAGCATTCTGCAGTAACCCAAACGGCCCCTGCTAGCTCTCAAACTCGAAGGGCCCTGCATAATGGTAAGAGAGGAGTTGAGAGAGAGAAGGTACTGGTAATGATATTCTTGCAGCTGTAGTGGCATCACTCGTAAAGAGTACCCCACCACCAATTCCAGCTGAAGCAGTCGTCGGGCGAGTGGATCCGTCTACAATAGATCCTGCAATACTTGAGAAGAGACGCAAACTCCTCGCAGATGCCCGTGCTGCATTCAACAATGAGGTTCCTACACCCTTCTAATTGACTTTCTCAACACCATCATCTTTAATTCCTTAAAGAACACAATCACCTCCGGATATATACAGTGTAAATGATGTCTCAAACTACATTTACTGACGCTTACGGCTTCCCTAGTCTTTCCAGGTAGCACGATCCTATTGACGCCAGCATTCAAGTATTTACAAACCTTTTGCTTCAAACTTGATCCCATATGTTTGAGATTACTTGGAAGCTGTTGGAAGGTAGTCTGGTAAATAGAATTACCCTTCTGATGAACGGGGTCGAAATTCACGAACGCTTACTCAATAGACCAAGCCCGTGGTACGAGCAGTGTGCAAAGACAGTGGACGGTGGAATAGGATGTAGGACCGGGAGGATGTATGCAAAGGCCGGCTCGCAGTTAGAGAGGGAAGAAGGGTCGTGGTGAGTAGGTAGAGAGGGATATAGGAAGGAATAGACGACTTAAAAATGAACTTGGAACGTGAAAACTAAACTGAGGGATCTGATTTCCTCTATCTACCTACAAGTACACGAGTGGGCTTTTACAGAAAATTGAGAAAAAGCCACAATAACACAGGAATTACCTTGTAAGAAACCATCGACATAAAAAGAGTTGAAATAAATGATGAGACTGGAGCAGAGGGCGGTCAGAGCGGTCAGGAGTGAAAGGAGTTCCGGCCAGGGACCCAATGAGTGCGTTTTTCCCGCATTTTATCGATTTAGCATATCATTTTATCAATTTTGTATATCGTTTTCATTGATTTTTAGCCGAATACGAACGGAAGCAGACAAGAGAGAGAGAGAGAGGCGGAGTAAGGGTCGGAGTGGCGGAGAGATATTGGTCGCGCATAAGGCAGTATACTGGACAATCTTAGTGCTTCATTCCACGTTCAAATGGACTGCTGATTACAGAGACTGTCGGAAGAGCGATGTAGCCAGAGGAGGCTGGCAGAACAGAAATGGGCAAGCCAAAGTTTAATCGTCGCTGTCATAGGAGTAACCTGAAATGAAGACGAAGAAGATAGTTTGTAGAAATCCGATGCGGAAAAAATTCCCGTCGCCATGTCCAAGATTGCAAAAGAACGCGATGATGATCAGCCATCACAAACCGACCGCAAAGTCATAGTGGATAGGACCTACCTAATGTATGGCAATTGGCAACGATATGGACCTTATTTGACTCCGGTTCAGTTGGAAAGGCCATGCTGATCGGCCAATTACTATAGACCCGCGCCGACTCCGCCTCGGGATCTTGAATGAATTCTGACGCTCTTTTTTTGAGTCCAGGGCCAATAGTTATCTCAGACTTATAAAGCCTCAACGTAGGTAGATCTACTTTGCGGAAGCGGCTGCGGTTGTGTTGAAGGATCTGGTACTTCAACTCCTGGAAGGTCTCGGCATTGGAGATTTTAACTGAGAACGTATCGTCGTCTCCCACTAGCAAACAGATTAGAGTATATGTACTGGTTGCAGATCCCGCCATGATGTTGATGTTACTCCGATGGTGGTAGTCGTAGTGGGATCCAAGTCGTCTACGAACCACTAATGGCCAGAGCGTCGGCACGATACATCGGCCACGACGAGTTTGGTGGACATGCAAAACAGGATCGACAAATTCATACTTCCTTGGCCAGTAGTCGAGGCATCATCGCCCAGGAGAGTAATGATCGAACAAGGGAGAAGCGTGGTAGACTTTAGATGGTCTGTCTAGTCGAACTAGCAATGATTTGTTCCTTCAATCTTTGGGTTTGCCACGTTTCGATCCGACGATCCCTATCCCGTAGATCAATTACAGAGTACCTAGTGAGAAGGGACAAACTTTAGAATGGGCGCACCAAATTATCGTACAAGGGTTTATCTCTGTATTCCCAGTCGGTATACAACTATCAATCGAAGATTTGACGAAATGAACACCTGGTCACAACGTTCTCCATAGGCCATAAGCGTTGACGACACCATTGCTAAATTTGAGCATCCTTCTATTTACCGTAGGATCGAAAGTATTCAACGCCTGATTTGTGAGATCGACGATTGAGATCTAAGGTCTTAAGCGCTTAATTTACTAGGTTATGGGGGGATCGCGCGTCGCGATCATCGACACTTGAACCGAGCCATCTTAACCCGCGCCAGCAAGATACGACCGCCTTTGCGATTCTTCTATAATGAACTCAAACGCCGATGATGACGACAAAGGGTAGGTGATAGGTCGCACCGTGTCCATGGATCGCGCCACTTATGCCATTCTCCCCGCACTAGGCTCCTATATCTTCACCGCAAGTCTTTTTTTTATACCTTATGAGATGATTCATCTCATTTTACAACTAGATGTCACCGTAGAGACACCCATCAAATCGGCATTCCGAGTCAAATTGAACATCAACAAGTCCGATATACAGTTGGCGAGGAACACACAAACTTCCCGGTGGATACCAAATATGAGCCCGTGAGTCGAATATGTACCGCTCGTCTCATCCATTAAGATATTATTGGCGACAATCATCGAAGTTTCCGAATCTTCCAAGGTTCATGTGATGCTGAAGATTGGACGTACGTTGGCTGGCGTCTCCTTTGGAAAGGAGGAATCTGTAGTCGATATAGATGTCCAGGAGGCGGTTCAACAACTCCTGGCCTCCATGCAGCCTGAGATTCTAGTATCCAGTGAGTAACCGAAACTGATATTGGCTTCTTTTGACGGGCCGGGACAGCAAGAACAATCTTTCTTCAACAGCCTGCTGTGGTTACGGTCTCGTTTCGCTCCCCTCCTACCGTGCGTCTCCTCTACTATACGCTTCTAAGCCTCCCCTAAGCGTGACGTCCAGTCGGAATCGGTGCGCTTCACCCTTCAAAAGTTGCAAGACGCCACGAGCGACTTTCGTCATATCATTGAAGATTCGACTCAAAAAAACTTGGACGTCGTGATCAAGTATGGGGTCGCGTTTTCGGAGGTTAAGGATCATGTTCCTGTCTAGATCTGGCCCTGATATTTATCAGCTGGATCCACGATCTAAAGCGGCGTTCAGCGTTCTAACGGTTACATTTGAGGTGAGCCCTTTACATACTGGTTTTCGAGTTCAGTCATCCTGACGTTGACTCATCCCCACCATTGGATAGCTCATCAAGCAGCAAAAGCAGAGGGACCAATCGGTATCTGGTCTTTCTCGACAACTGAACCGCATACTACCATTCGCAGACGAGGCGCTGAAGGAGGCCGTAGACGACAACAAGGACATCTTACGAAAAACGATCACTAGACTATATAGTCTGACGATGGACGTGGCGGAGTTCTCTTGCGACTATGTCAAGCGGAGTCGTTTTAGTACGTCGCCTGTCATGTCTCAATCACTCGTACCTGACCTCCCGATAGAAAGATTAGCAAAGTCTATGGCTTCGAACCGGGATCAAGAGAGAATCAGTGAATTGACGAACGGATTGAGCGAAATGGCCGAAGATTTCAGCCGTGCTGTGAATGTGGAGATGCTCAAAGCCGTCAGAAGCATGGGTAGGTGCATGCCATCTTTCTCGATGGGGTCTGTATCTGATCTATCATCCGGATTTGCAGAGGAAAAGATGCTCCTAGACAGATTAGAACCCACTCGGACCGTCTATAGGCTGGATCGTGGCTGTATGGAGGGAACGCGGGTTAGCCTCCTTGACGAAATTGTCGCATGGGCAATGTGCTCCCGTAGGGGGACCACGACATCAGTGGGACCCGACAACCAGAGTGTATACTGGCTGTATGGGATCCCCGGGATTGGGAAGACGGCGATGGCGCATTCGATATGTGCTCAGTTGCATAAAGAAGGACGGCTCGGTGGGACGTTCTTCTGTCGGCGCGACGACCCAGAGCTCAGCGATCCAAAATCGGTACTACCGACCCTCATTTACAACCTTGCGGAGACATGGGGAGGATATAGGAAGCTGATTGCAGAAAAATTACGAAACGACCCGAAATTGACTCGTCATTCGGCCGACGACCAGCTATTTTTGCGACTTCTCGAGTCTCTCCAAAGTCACCCGCCACATTCACTCGTGCTTGTTATAGATGCGCTCGACGAATGTGGTGATAGCCTCAGCCGTAGCTCCCTTATAGCCAGGCTCATTGATGCGTCATCGAGGGTTAGCTGGCTCAGAATCATCGTGACCAGTCGACAAGACTCGGATATCGAGTCGTCTTTCATGCGATTCGACGGTCGCTATTCGTCCAAAGACTTAGCGACTGACGACAGGGTACTGCAAGACATCCGGCTTTTTACGCAAAGCAAGCTGTATTCTATTGCAAGCCGATGCAGACTGCCGGATGACTGGCCAGGAGATGAAAAGCTGGACGAGATCGTCGAGCGATCCGGAGGACTGTTTATTTTCGTCGAGACGTTATCGCAACTGCTGAAGGGAGGGCTCGATCCAGACCAATATCTGGTCGAGGCTCTTTCGGTGGGATCCGGGAGCGCGCTGGAGCGTCTATACAACCTGTACACGACCGCTATTCGGTCTCAAATCGATCGAAACCAGGATGAGTTCCGGTCAGCTATGGGAACAATCATCGTGGTCGGGCGGTACCGACCATTGTCGGACGAAGCTGTGGCGGAGCTGGCGGGTCTTCGAACAAATGTCGTAACTACGTTGGTGAACAAATTGGGGTCACTACTTTATCGAGATGCGGGGGCGAACAGGGGAATTCGCGTTCGGCACTTATCCGTCATCGACTTTCTGACAGGATCGAGCACCCCAGAAGATCTCAAAGTAAACACCAAGCGAGCGAATCGGGATGTTGGACTCGGCTGCCTCAAGGTTATGACGCAAGGACTTCGATTCAATATTTGCGGAATAGAGTCGTCGTTTTTGTCAAACAGCGATGTCGTCGATCTACAGTCTCGTATTGATCAGTCTATGTCGGCTACACTGCAATACAGCTGTTTACACTGGTCCTATCATCTATACGATATTGCTGACACTCTAGACGAAGAATTGATAGGAAGATTGAACGAATTTACAAAGGCTCCTCGGCTGTTATATTGGATGGAGGCTCTGAGTGTGATGGGAAAGGTTCCAATAGGAGATTCGCTATTACGACAGGCTCGGGCATGGCTCAAGGTGTGTAGATTGTTTACAAAGCTGTAAAGTTGGTGATTCTAATCATTTTAATAGCCGGAAATGTCAGTAGGGCGACATATTGAGGACGCGCTGCAGTTTATACTTGCATTTCGGGAACCGATGATGAGGAGTGCACCGCACATATATATATCAGGACTAGCGTTTATCCCTACAGAGACAGAGCTCTGGAGATATGTTGAGGTACTATTCAGGAACTCATTAGTGGTAGAAGAGGGAGGGAAGAAGTTATGGCCAGACCAGTCAAGTGTATTGACAGGACATGGAAGCAGCGTAGCGAGCGTAGCATACTCACCGGATGGTCGTCGCATTATTTCCGGCTCCTGGGACAACACTATCCGTATCTGGGATACCGAGATGGGAACTGGAGTAGGCAAGCCATTAGAAGGACATACTCGCCCAGTCACTAGTGTCGCATACTCACCAGATGGTTGTCGCATTATTTCCGGCTCCTTCGACTCGACCATCCGTATGTGGGATGCCGAGACGGGAGCTGTAGTAGGCAAGCCATTAGAAGGACATAGAAGTCCGGTCACTAGTGTCGCATACTCACCGGATGGTCGTCGCATTATTTCCGGCTCCTACGACAAGAACATCCATATCTGGGATGCTGAGACAGGAGCTGTAGTAGGCAAGCCATTAGAAGGACATACTCGCACGGTCACTAGTGTCGCATACTCACCAGATGGTCGTCGCATTATTTCCGGCTCCTACGACTATACCATCCGTATGTGGGATGCCGAAACGGGAGCTGGAGTAGGCAAGCCATTAGAAGGACATACGATGGCGGTCAATAGTGTCGCATACTCACCAGATAGTCGTCGCATTATTTCCGGCTCCTGGGACAATACCATCCGTATCTGGGATGCCGAGACGGGAGCTGGAGTAGGCAAGCCATTGGAAGGGCATACGAATTTGGTCACTAGTGTCGCATACTCACCGGATGGTCGTCGCATTATCTCCGGCTCCGAAGACCACATCATCCGTATCTGGGATGCCGAAGCAGGAGATGGAGTAGGCAAGCCATTAGAAGGACATACTCGCCCGGTCACTAGTGTCGCATACTCACCAGATGGTCGTCGCATTATTTCCGGCTCCGAAGACCACACCATCCGTATGTGGGATGCCGAGACGGGAGCTGGAGTAGGCAAGCCATTAGAAGGACATACGATGGCGGTCAGTAGTGTCGCATACTCACCAGATAGTCATCGCATTATTTCCGGCTCCTGGGACAACACCATCCGTATGTGGGATGCTGAGACGGGAGCTGGGATGGGCAAGCAATTAGAGGGACATACGAATCGGGCGATTAGTGTCGCATGCTCACCAGATGGTCGTCGCATTATTTCCGGCTCCTGGGACAACACCATCCGTATCTGGGATGCCGAGACGGGAGCTGGGATGAGCAAGCAATTAGAGGGACATACGAACTGGGTCACTAGTGTCGCATGCTCACCAGATGGTCGTCGCATTGTTTCCGGCTCCTACGACAACACCATCCGTATGTGGGATGCTGAGACGGGAGCTGGAGTAGGCAAGCCATTAAAAGGACATACGAGGGTGGTCAATAGTGTCGCATACTCACCAGATGGTGGTCGCATTATTTCAGGCTCCTCGGACAAGACCATCTGTATCTGGGATGCTGAGACGGGGGCTGGAGTAGGCAAGCCATTGAAAGGACATACAAACACGGTCACTAGTGTCGCATACTCACCGGATGGTCGTCGCATTATTTCCGGCTCCTTCGACTCGACCATCCGTATGTGGGATGCTGAGACGGGAGCTGAAGTAGGCAAGCCATTAAAACGACATACGATGGTGGTCAATAGTGTCGCATACTCACCAGATGGCCGTCGCATCATCTCCGGCTCCGGCGATAAGACCATCCATATCTGGGATGCCGAGACGGGAGCTGGAGTAGGCAAGCCATTAGAAGGACATAGGAGCTCGGTCAATAGTGCCGCATACTCACCAGATGGTCGTCGCATTATTTCCGGCTCCTCGGACAAGACCATCCGTATCTGGGATGCTGAGACGGGAGCTGGGGTAGGCAAGCCATTAGAAGGACATACGAACTGGGTCAATAGTGTTGCATATTCACCAGATGGCCGTCGCATTGTTGCTGGGTCCATAGACAACACCATTCATATTTGCGACCCCACGAAAAGCGCTATAGTCCATCAATCACCGGAAGTAAAAGCCGATTTTGTTTCAGGTGCTATATCCTCACCAGACCGTCACGGTCCTGCTGGCTCCGGCGATCAGACACTCCAGATCTGCGATCCTGTAGAAAGTAGGTATATTTCATTTATAAATATTTCACCAACTCATCGAATTTCTCCTTCAGGAGAGGATTCCGCCATTGTCACTACTGACTTTTGTCCTGACTCTACCGGCTGGGTCCATCATCCAGATGGAGGGCTCTTATTTTGGATTCCGGAAGACTACCGAAACGGCCTGACCTGCCCTGCGATTCTTACCATTCCTACAACTGGTCCGCATAGGCGGGTGCGTTTACGTCTCGAAGGGGGTAGTTACGGCCCGTCGTGGACTGATATCAAGACGGCCAATCTTGAATAATCAGATATTTCCGTTTCTTTCTTTTTTTTTCTCTTTTTTTCGGATATTTACTTGATTGGATATAACACTCTAGGTCAATAAATTCTCATTACTCTTTAACTATGCTCTTGGTGATAGGATAGGATTATAGGGTGGCCTCCTCCGCGCTTTTTCTGCCCATGCTATCCTTTGGTAGCATGACTAATTTTGGACGACCGGGTCCGTCGCGAGCATGCGTGTGTCCAGATATCCTTCCCTTTCTGTAAACTGTATCAGGTGGAAGTCAAAGTCACCTATTCTTGACCTGTCACATCCTAATCCGCGGTGGTAAGTCTCCCTGGCTATTACTCTTCGCCTTTTGACTACTGAATACCATGACTATTGTCCGCCTTCACTCGGTGGCTATAGGTTCACAAGGGGGGTTCAGCAGACCGCGCGTCACACGACATTTCACGACTTGGCTATATTACTCTCGAGCGGTATCTCGGATGAATAACCCATGCCTCTTGGTTTGCAATTCGACTTCCTAGCGGAGTCAGTGAGTGGTCGAGTGTGCGTTAAGTAAGTGGTGATGGAGTCGGTAAGGCCCGATGGGTGTCCTATCCTCGTCCTTGCCGCATTATCGACCATTTTACACTCCACTCCACTCACAAGTAACACGTCCTATCCTTCGTCTCGTGCAGCCGGGTAAGTGGGCGTGTACCTTGGGGAGCGAACATCAGCCAGTCGACTGTCGGCTGTCGTACCTATAGTACCAAAAAACACAAACCCTTGGTTGATCGGCCACGCACTTCTCACTGCGCTCAATAGCGCCCTTCGTATCAACTGGTATGTACAAACCTGTCCCAATTCCTCTGCTCGTTACCCTTTCCCTTTCCCGCTTCACGGAAAAACGATGAAATTCAACTTGCTTCAGGCTTATCTCCCTAGGTGTCTATGATCTCTTCCACATGGCCATCACTCGTCGTTTGTTCATCCCAGCCGGTATCATCTTTGCCTTACAGTACATCGGCTATGGGATCTACGTCCATTTTAATGGTACCTTCCTCCATCTCGCTCGCCCTCGGAATCGCCCCTGTACCCGACGTCGGTCACCTCTTCAGCCTCGGTTTGGTTTCCGGTAGTCTACCGTCTGGAGGCGCATTTAGTGCCATTCCGTTCGTCCTTCATGGAGGATGGCTCACACAACAAGTCTCCCTCGATTGTATCGCCATCGGGAACATCCTCCCTGCCCTGCTCGTCATTTTTGCCACTTTTTGTCGGAATTCGGGGCGGGAATTACTTATGGCGGTCTCGGCTATGCGTTTGCAGGAGCCGTTCTCATCACTATCGGCATGTTCTTCCCTTGTTCCCTGTTTGTCATTGCGGGACATAACCTCCTTGGACGACTCGTTCGGAACAAGGTACCAAATTTCCTTCCTTTCCCCCCCTCCCCCTTTTGAAACTACTTGCCTTTGAGATCACTCAATACTGAATCGTGTTTCATCCCCCTTTACAGTTCCTCGCCCCCTTATTCGATAGGATCTGTGGCTCCGTCGTCGGTGTGATCGCCATCATCGCCGTTCAGTTACTCAGCGGGAGCATAAACTCCCAAGCGGGGCGAACGTTGGTCACAGAGGCACAACAACAACAACAACAATGCGAATCCGCGTCGCGAAACCCACTCGCTGCTGTCATTTTCATGCTCGCCCTCATCGTCTTGTACAAGTTTACCAACAAGTATGCCGTCCTCGTCCTCGTGTTTTGCGGTGCCGTGGCTGGCCAGTTTCCTTTCATGTGATGTCGTCGGTCCTCTTTGGACTTTGTGCGCGCTCTTGCTAAATTGTTCAATAATGACGGTTATATGGCAACCAGTGTTTGATTTGGCTGTCGGGGGGATGTGGATAAACGATGGGCAGGGATAGGAACTGGAGGAAGGATTGAGCGGGTATCCGAGGAGACAATCCGAGATTCGCAGGGGGGCCGCACGCTAGATTTCAGGTTAGGCATGATCGGACATCACCATTAGTTCTATTAGGTTGGAAATAGTACAATAAAAATAAATAAAACCATCTACAGTAATGAGTGAGTGGACGAAATTTTTGTGTTTCAGTGAGAAAAACATGCCTGAAAGAGCCCGCCTTTCCACTATGAACTAGGTTGAAGTTGTTTCTTCAATGGTCTGAGGATATGGTGATATAGTACGCCATTTGGAGGATGCTTTTGGATCCAGTCGCGGCGGTAAGGTACGTTAATGTTTGCCTATCAAAAACCCAAGTTGAGGGTGTTACACGGCTCTATACAATAAAAAAACAAAGATTCATACCATTGCTAATAGTTTGAGGACAGAATCAGACGGCTGGGCGCCTTGTTTGATCCAATGTTTTATCCTGTCGACCGACCATTCGATCCGTTTGGTCGCGACTCCATGATCTGGTTTGGTACTCGTCGCATGCATCTCCGGGTAGGTCTTTTTACGCGTCTCTGGTACGCGGGGGATCGGGTCGTATACCCCTAACAACTCGAGAGGTTTGGCATTTCGTGCCTGTCGTTGGTTGATGGCCACTATATGATAAAATGGGTTGTTTCGAGTTCCGTGGCGTGCTAGGCGTAGCCTTACGGGCATTTTCTGAGTTTGGTCGGGAATATGGGAGGGTCGAAGTTGGGTATTAGCCA
>WSTQ01000514.1:0-11659 GCA_019627725.1 Serendipita sp. 401 | reverse complement strand
TCGATTTGCGTGCTCAACAGGTCTTGTTCATTCAAGGGTTTCTCCACTTGGACCGCCGTCCAGTCAATATCTGTGTGCGGTGTCCCGGGAGAGGGGAGGGGGAAGGGGAAACTAATCTCAGCATCGTCGTCATCGTCGACTTGCTCTCAAAAGGAGAAGAACGAGGGAGAACGTACTGAGATTACGCGTCACTGGATCGAAGCTGTTCAGTTGACCCACCAAGAAGAGCTGTCGACGAAAAGGGGAGAGAAGAGTGAACCATCAGCCATCAGCGAAAGAAAAGGAGAAGAAGGAAAAGAAGGAAAAGAAGAAAGAAGGGGGGTTGGGGGAGGAAAACAAATACATACCGTCCCAATCTTATCTGGTGGATGCGGCAACGCTCCCGACCCATTGACCGAAAAACTCGAATTACTCAACTCGTGCGATTCGAGGTTATTCCCAAACAACACCGTGACGATGAGCCAGACGAGCAACGAGATAAACCCAGAGGCGATATACAGCAGTCTCCCCAATCGTTTTCGAGACGACTGAACGGCCCAATGATACTTGAACCATGCTGGACTGAAGATCCTCACGCCCGAGGGGAGAAGAATGGAATCGTCATACGACCACCGTTTCGGATCGTGTCTGTTGATTCCATGTCCAGGTCCAGGCGGACGGGGAGGACGCGTATAGGCAGCGGCAGAGGCAGCGGCAGAGGCAGAGGGATAGGTGGGAGTGGAATTGGGATCGAACGGTTCAGAGTCGGTTCGCCGGTGGTACGGATCGTACGCATTGTTGTTGTTGTTGCCGTTGTTGTTGTTGTTGAGGAGCAACTTGGTGTCGTCTTCGTCGGGAGTACCAGACCACTGTTTAGGGGGCGACTCATCCATCTCGTCACCCTTGAGCGTCGTCACGCTGTTGGCCGAGATGGAACCCATTGGGCGGTGGTAGCCTTGTCCGTATCCTTGTCCGTGTCCGGAAGTAGAAGGAGGCGAGGCATAGCGCAGTGGTATCGCATTCGCATTGTTAGCCGTATTGTTGGCAAATGCGGGCGGATAGCTCATAGGGGTCGGAGTTGAAGACGACGAGGATGAGGACGCAGAGGGGCCGTCTGTAGTTGGGACGGACGCATAAGGGTTCTCGTACGCGTATGGCGCGCTTCCTGCAACAAAGGCCAAAAGCCAGCATATCAGTACCTAGAACACAGAGAGGTTGTAAAAGCACGTACTACTCATCTCGTATATGCCTAGTAGCCTATGGACACTATAAACACTGGGCAAGGACAAGGAAAGCTGGGCAGGGGCGGAGAGAATCGAGAAGAATAGGGGGAGACGAGAGGGCCGGGGGGGAAAGAGGACCTTTTATTGGTAGTTTGAGAGAAGGGCTCAAAGCGAGTTTGGCGAGACGCTTGAGTAACTGAAGAGAGCCCAATTTTTTTTTCCAGCCCGGATGAATTGTATTATAAAGTATCACCGGTGTCCGTCAGCCCATGGACACTTTGAGCCCACTGTCCTTTATCGGCAGTCGATTCTCCCATGTACGTTCTGTCACTGATGGTGTCAGGATACCATAATCCTCGTTACTCTCCGCCTCTAACCAACATCCATCTCCCTCTGAGCCCCCTTCTGATCACCGCCAGGGATCATCACACCGGATGCGACAATGGATGTTGAGATGAAGGTTCCACATATAATCGCGATTCTCATCTATTACAGGAAAATTCATGGAACCGATCGAAATAGAACCTCGAAAAGATCTCCATGAACGATTCACGACGTCGCGGTGGTATGGTGGTTGAGTCGGGGTCGAGTCGAACACAGTCAGTGAGGCGGACTGTGCTATGGCGCCCAAACGCTCTTTGCCCTCTTTTACCTGCAGGAAACAGTCCCGTGTTCGTTCCACATCACATACCTCTCCTCACTCTTCTGGATGCAACGAAGACAGGGTGCTGTACAGCTGTAGGGTATCCATCTGGAACACAAAATCCATCGGCCGCCTCTTCGTCTACGAGGAGGCCATGGATTCGATTGTTCCGATTCAGAGTTCTGGGATTTCTGAAGAAGAAGAGTTGGAGAGTGATTGGGTTCGGAACTAGCACCCGTCGTGTGGTTCCTGAGCGCCTGAGCCTTTACCTACTATACTCCCTCCAGTCTTTTTTTCGGAGCCTCTGAGATCGGAAGAGGTTACTTGTGTCGTGGACTATGTGTTAGAACTGTCGGATGGAGATGAAGAGGAGGTGGTGGTGGTGGTGGTGGAGAAGGTGGAGGTGGAAGTCGTGTCTATTCCACCTCCCCTACCTGTTCCAGCCACCAAGAGATCGCTCTTCGATGTCCACAAAGAAACGCAGGGAGATAGGAGGATGGTGATGAGTATATACTTATTTGGCGGGGACGAGAGGAGACCAATTTATGCCGTTGACTCTCGTTTACGGAGGAAGCGTCATGGAGGATTGTAGAAAGTTTGTCCGAAATGATCACAGGTTTCCATGTTTACTCACGTTCTACTAGGGATAGCGTACGTCCAATGCAAGGCCCCCCCTCCATTAATTGCTGTACTACGTCTACTTCTTTGACGCTCGCTCGTTCGTTCGTTCATTCGTCCGTCCTCCGTACACAGCACAGCATTCATCCTGAACGAGTACTTCTACGCCAGCACTTGCTTTATCAGTCCGCTGTGCATATATCGAGAAAAACAAGGGTCACACGACAAAGGGAAAGGCAATACAGCGAGATAGAGCGATGCAGATGATATATTGGTTTCCGATCCGAGGGCGATGAAAGCCGCAGTCGGAGCAAAGACATTAGATGGATCGGATTATTCGTTGAATTATATGGTTGGTTCCGATGCATGATGCATGGTCGATGGTCGATCGTTCGGTCAGTGCTCGCCGTGCCAAGGTGCCAGTACAGTCTCATATTGATGGTTGTCGCAGAGACCTGCTTTGTGCTCATCGTCGTCGTCATCACTAGCGAGGCAATCTCCGTCGGAGTGTGAGTACAAGTGGGAAGAGTCCGTGGAAACCGGGGAAGAGGGACTGGTGCATAGGATATTTATTTGAAATGACACTAGGAAGGCGAAGGCGAGCGAGAACAACCAGTTGCACAGTTGTACAGTTGCACAGTTGGGTGTCAGATCAAATGAGGGAAGCTGTGGAATCAACAATCCATCATCCCCCAATATGCATATGGTCACCCCAGACAGACAGTCCCAGATAAGGAGGCTCGGTGGTAGAAGCACACAGGGTTCATTGTGACAAGTGTATCTGACAGAATCGAAAAGGGAAAAGGACGAGGAGTCGTACTGGGATACGGCGACTTCTCGCCATACGTCGACACAGCCAGGCGCTTAACCTCGTATGAACAGGGCACACATAACTCGGCTCTCTTCAGTTTTCTCTCACATAGCAACTCTCCCACTTTGTCCTCTCTTAAACCCGTCGCCTTTGCCCGCCAAGACTCGGCCCTCGCCTCTCACCTCTCTTCTCTCTCTCTCGCCGCTCAACTTAGTTTGTTGCCCGCCGTGGACTGTTTACTACCAACAGTACACTTCAACGAGCAATCATATATACAAGATGAGTAGTACGTATTGAAAAAACTAGTTTAACATTGTTTTTTGTTTTTGTTTTGTTTTTGTTTACTGATCGGGGTTCGGTTGTTGCAGGAAATGCACCATACGCGTACGAAAACCCCTATGCGTCTGTCCCAACCACAGACGCTCCTTCCTCGTCTTCTTCATCGGCTCCAATGACTTATCCACCTGCATTGGCCTCCCAACTCCAACTAAGTGGCGCTGACACTCCCGCCGCTGCCGGTACCACTACAACCACCACCACCACCAACGCGAGTGCAGCTTTTGCAGGAGCTGGTACAAGACCACAATTCTACTATGCTTCCCCACCTTCAACAGCCACTCCAAGTTATACGACAAGCCAAACCGGCGGCCAAGGCCACCGTCCCTATGGCTCTGTTTCTAGCGTCAGCCTGCACCACCAACAAGGGTCCATCTCCAACAGTAACAGTGGTAGCTATCAACATCAACATAAAGGATCCATTTCAGGCGCCACCCTGAAGAACGCAGAGACAGAGTCCCCCAAACCTTGGCCTGCTACGTTACCCCACGTCGCCACCACCAGTTACGACAAGACGTACGACTATCCCTACGCCTATGACTCCGCTACTCACAAGCGTGTCGATTCTGATGCTTTCAATCCCTACGATAACCCCGCGCTTTCGCATGCTCATACTCGCCCACTTCCGCGTCCTCACCAACCCGGATACACGATGATGAACAGGGACAACGACCCCAATCGTTGGTCGTACGATACCGTCGACCGTCCCGAGGGAGTCCGCATGTTCTCCCCAGCCTGGTTCAAATACCACTGGGCCGTCCAATCCTCCAGAAAGCGGTTAGGAAGGTTATTGTATATCGCGTGTGGATTGATCTTGCTGGCTGGTTGGTTGACAGTCACCATGTTGTTTGGACGAAACTTGGAAACGAACGAGGCGAGCAATTCGAGGTTTTCGGCTCATGTTGAAAATGGGTTGTTACCGCCCCCACCGGATCGGATTGGGACGCTGTTTTTGGTGGGGCAATTGAATAGTTTCGATCCGTTTTCACGGAACCTTAGTATGTCCATCTCTTCCCTCCCCTCCCTCTCCTCCTCTCCTTCCTTCTCAGAGATGGATTGAACGTTTGATTGACAATTTCCCTCCCTCCCTCTCTTTCAGATCTCGACTGGACAGCGATCCAAGTCTCTCAACCCATCGACACAAGCGACATTTTAAAAACCCAAATCGACATTGACCGTCGAGAAGATACCGTTCCCCTCGCCATGTTCCGAGACGTCTTAGCCGTTCCAGATTTGGAAACGAACATTACCGATTACCAACCGTACCGAGTCCAAAACCCACACGTCAAACCCGTCGGATTTTTGGGGTTGACCCAATTCGATCAGATCAATACGAATATCGGGATGGGGCAGAGGTCGACGAATTTTTGGAGTCAACCGGAATTTGGGTACCCGTTTGATGTTTTCCAGGGGAAGATTACGTGGGTGGCGGCGAACAATGATACGATTACGGCGACGGGACGACCGGGGACGGATGTACAGGCGATTAGTGGTGCTATTCTCACAGACAGTCTCTTGTAAGTCGAACAAACGAACAAACGGACGATGTCTCTCTTCCCACGAGCACTAGGGAGGGAGAGAGGGAGAGAGAGGCTGAAAATAATGTTGACCGTTTGATAGGAACATGAAAGTACGATATCAGGTCAACCCTACCTGTCTCTACGACGATGCAGCTGGTTGCGACTTGGTCATCCAGCTTTGGGTGACCAGAACTGGACTCGTCAAGTTTTGCGTCTTTGTCGTTTTTGGTATCAACTGTAAGTTTTCTCGAGCTATTCGGAAAGATGGGGTGGGATGGATGGATGGTTGTACTTATTATTGATGATTGTTGCAGGGTTCGTGACAATTGCATTGTTCTCGCTCACGGGAGAATCCCTGTTGCTCAATCGACATAATATTCTCGAGAGCACCGACATTTTCGCCGTCTGTTTCTCTGGCGAGTGTACACTCCAACTTTCTTCTTATTGCAACAATCTAATGTTTTCCGTTTTTCTAGCTCTGGTTAGTCGGCGATTTTTGATCGCTAGAGAGTAAAAATGACTAACCCTTCTATGACAGTTCGCCTTGCCCAGTGTCCGATCCCTTCTCCCAGGCGTTCCAGGATATGGTTGCGCGTTGGATTTGCTCGGGATTTTACCCAACGTATGTGTTTCCCCCCCCTTCCCTCCCCTTCTCAAGTAAGGAAAGCTAACACCCCTGTCGCTTTGTAGATGATCATCATCACGCTCTGTACCGTCTTCTTCGCCATCTCTCGACTCCGGCTACGATATCGTCACCGAGCAGCCGCTGCTGCAGCCGCAAAGGATCAATGAACGAAAAAAAAGAAATGAAGGGAAACGAGATCAAGATTGACAAAGCTCTCTCTCTCTCTCTCTCATGCGCACAAACACATACGACGTTTTTTTTTTGTTCTCCTCATTTTTTTCTTTCTTTTCGCATTCCATCGACCATACCACATCACACCACGCCGCATTGTACTGATTGTATTCGGATTCGACCACGAGCATGACTTTATTGGTCATACATATCATCATCATTCATAGACTTGGACTCGTTCAACTCGCTCTCCTTTGTTCTGTTTTTTTTTGGCTTCTGCAGATAGATAAACACGACTTCTATAAAAGTCAATGACGCTTTCATACGTTATGGTTTTTGGTGACGGCCCAGTGTAAGTCTATTGAGTTTATTGGTGTGCAACTTCACCCCCGATATGATTTGACGTGACGCAACGCGATCGGTTGATTGGTTGGTTGGTTGGTTGGTGAACGTCGATGACGATGAGGAACGGGGAGTCAGGAGGAAGAAGTGACTGCATGGACTGAGTGCAGAAGTGCTTTGACCATCCATCTCCATCCTGTTCATGTGTGGTGCGACGGTGTTCTCGTTCATTATAACACTGTTCACTTTGTTGTTTCTTGTATTTATATTCTTGTTGAAGCGCATGCTACGCTACGACCGTACGTACCGAATTTGATAGTCCTTTCAGCATGCGGTCCTTTATTAGCTTAACCATAAGCGTCTGAAATCGTCATCGAGCTTTCGTATAATCGTATCTATCTGCAGAACAGGACAGGGAGCCAAGACATTACAAGAAGAGTGAACAAAATATATGAACAGTGTGAAGTCTTCGTCCGTGAAATAATGGTCCGTGAAAATGATATGTATGGACCAACAGAGTCATGCTCGGTGGTCGAATTTCGAATTTCGAATACAATGAATCAGTCTAATGCAGTTGTGGTCGGTAGTCGGTAGTCGGTGGTCGGTCGGTGAAATGCGAAGAAAAAAGTGAGGAGAACAAACCCTCGAATCGCGTTCATAACGTGCACATGAGAGAGAAGTAGAGAAAAAGAGAAAAAGTAAAGAAAAAGGCAGGGGGGCATGTAAGGTCCTCTATCAAGTCCACGTTTATTGATCCTTTGCAGCTGCCTTTGCGGCTGCTCGGTGACGGTACCGTAGTCGGAGCCGGGAGATGGCGAAGAAGACGGTACAAAGCGTGATGATGATCATCTACGAAGCGAGAAGCGACAGGAGCGTTAGCTTTTCTTATTTTGGGAAAAGATGGAGGGGGGGGGGAAACACCTACGTTGGGTAAAATCCCGAGTAAATCCAATGCGCAACCGTATCCTGGAACGCCTGGGAGAAGGGATCGGACACTAGGCAAAGCGAACTGTCAAAAGAAGAACAACATTAGTCTCCATCAATCCATCACTATAGCCCGTCAGAACAATCAAAACTGACCAGGGCTAAAAAAAAAAGAAAAAAGAAAAAAGGTTAGATCGTTGCAATAAGAAGAAAGTTGGAGTGTACACTCACCAGAGAAACAGACGGCGAAAATGTCGGTACTCTCGAGGATGTTATGTCGATTGAGCAACAGAGATTCACCCGTGAGCGAGAACAGCGCAATCGTCACGAACCCTGCCATCCAACACAACAAAAAAGCATCAGTATCTTTCTTCAAAAAAGAGGAATTCGAAATTTGGGGACCCACAGTTGATGCCAAAGACGACAAAGACGCAAAACTTGACGAGCCCCGTTCTCGTCACCCAAAACTGAACGATCAATTCACAACCCGGTGCCTCATCGAACAAACACGTCGGCATGACCGTATACCTCACTTTCATATTCAACAAACTATCCGTAATCACCGCCCCACTAATCGCATGCACATCCGTCCCTGGTCTCCCCGTACTCGTAATCGTATCATTGTCCGCCGCCACCCACGTAATCTTGCCTTGAAAGACATCAAACGGGTACCCAAATTCCGGTTGGGACCAAAAATTCGTCGACCTCTGCCCCATTCCGATATTCGTATTGATCTGGTCAAATTGGGTCAACCCTAAGAATCCGACGGGTTTGACGTGCGGGTTTTGGACTCGGTACGGTTGGTAATCGGTAATGTTGGTTTCCAAGTCTGGAACGGCCAAGACGTCTCGGAACATGGCTAAGGGTACGGTATCTTCTCGACGGTCAATGTCGATTTGGGTTTTTAAAATGTCGCTCGTGTCGATTGGTTGAGAGACTTGGATTGCTGTCCAGTCGAGATCTGGGGGAGCGAGCGAACAAGCGAGCGAAAGAGGGAGGGAAATCGAATTTGTCAATCAACGTTCTTTGAGAAGGGAGAGAGAGAGGGGGGGATGGACGTACTGAGGTTACGCGAACCCGAATCAAACGTATTCAACTGCCCAACCAAGAACAACTGCCAACCCAAACCCAAACCCAACGCAAAAGCAAAACGATCAGTTTATCAGTTCATCACTCCCACTCACTCGTTCACTCACGTTTCCAATTCGATCAGGTGCACCTCCCGACCCATTCCTGACATAAAACGCCGAATTACTCGCCTCATTCGTCTCCAAATTCCTCCCAAACAACATCGTGACTGTCAACCACACTGCCAACAAAAACAATCCACAAACAATATAAAGGAGTCTGCCCAATCGTTTTCGAGAGGATTGAACGGCCCAGTGATATTTGAACCACGCTGGGGAGAACATGCGGACGCCTTCGGGACGGGAGACGGTATCGTATGACCAACGATTGGGATCGTGTTCTCTATCGAGTACGTATCCGTTTCGAGATGGGTGAGGTCTCGCGAGTGGATGTGCCGCCGCCTCTGGATCATAGAGGGTATACGTAGCATCGGAATCGACACGTCTGTGAAGTGCAGCGGTAGGATCGTATGCGTAGGGATAGTCGTATGTTTTATCGTAGTGAGGGAGTGTACCAGGCCACGGTTTCGGAGAGTCTGTTTCATTTTTGAGGGTGGCGACGCTCGAGACGGAACCGATGGGACGGTGGCCTTGACTATGGCCTTGGCCTGAGTAACTCGGTGTGGTAGCGGAAGCGGATGAAGGTGGAGAAGTATAGTAAAACTGTGGTCTTGTACCTGCCCCCGCAAAGCCCGCACCCGCACTGGCACTCGCCCCACCTGTGTTGGTGTTGGTGGTGGTAGTGGTGTTGGTAGTGGTGCCACTGAGTTGGAGTTGAGAGCCCAATGCGGGTGGATACGTCAATGGAGTGGACGAGGAAGAAGAAGAAGAGGGAGCAGGAGGTGCGTCTGTGGTTGGGACAGACGCATAGGGGTTATCGTACGGCGCGCTTCCTGCAACACAGAGCAACACGAACCAAGCCCAATCAGTGTTAAAAAAAGAACACAATGGTATACTATTGGGATACGTACTGCTCATCCTAGTATGTTGCCTAGTCTAGTCGCTAGTTGACTGTCTATGAACTAACAAAGGTGACGGTTCTAGGGCGAGAGAGGCAGGGAAGGAGAAGGCGAAGGCGAAGGCGAGGGCAGAAGCGGGCGGGCAGCGAGGCAGAGGCGGGTTTTTATTAGGTTGAGAAGAGAGAGGGGGAGGAAGGAAGGAAGGGAAGTGAGTTGGCATGGAACATGTCAGCTAATACAGGAAAACTGAAGAGAGCCACTTGGACCACATCCCCCCATCCCATCCCCCATCAAATTGGCAAATTGCCAGCCCAGGTACCCAATAGGCGCCTGGCTGTGCTTCAATCACCTTGTGCAATTGTGCTCATATAGCAGTCGACTACTACTTGTACTTGTCACTGATTTGATGGAGAGATCCGTACTGTACGCCTCTACCAGTCCATCTCGTCTGGAAAGTATGGCAATTGTCGGCGATGATGAGGAGCAAGGAAGACGAGGAAGCAGGATGTGAGTGACGTGGGTAGTAAAGTCGAGATCGATAATGATTACGACGATCACAGGTATCAGTGATCATGTAATGCCATGTTATGTTATGTTTACTAGGGATTGCGCGCGCAAAGTGTCCAATGCAAGGCGCCCCCTTCTCCGCGCCCACTAATACCGGACTCTCACTCGTACATCTTGAACGAACTGAATATACGCAGACATAACGATGCAATTCCCAAAGTTTCCAATTTTTCGGAAATGCGAGAGAGGCAATGAACGTCGCCGCCCCGCAGTCGGAGCAAATATCCAAAAACCAAAAGCTGATTACCCTTTTAGAATTATGGTGAAATATTACCAGTGCGAGCTCTCTCCGACGGTCGGTCGGCCATCCGATCCAGCCTCATTTGCTCATTTGATGGTTGCCTTCGACTCTAGCGTTTGCCTTTTCCTTCCTTTTGGCCTTGACGTTGGCTTTGGCGTTTGGCGTTTGATTTGGAGTACTCATCACTGCGAGTAAGGAAGAAAGGTAAGAATAAAAGTAGGCCTGGTTGGTTTGGAATGGAATGGATAGCCACGCCCTCCCCCTCGCCACTTTGATTTCCTGGCAGTGACCTGTGTTTGTGACTATGACTGTGACTGGGTTGGATGAAATGGCGCTAAGGAAGAAGACCAGTTGACTGTGGATCCAATGAGGAAAGCTGCGGGACATCAACAACATCTTCCAATATGATCACATCCATTGCAAGTAATGAGGGTTCGCAGTCCACGGATCTCTCCATCGAACCAGAACCAGAACCATACAACGACCTTTGAGCTAGAAGGAGACTTGCCGATATGAGCACTTTTATTCTCTCACGCAGTCATTTCGCCGTGCGTGAAGCACAGCCAGGCGCCTAAATCTGTGTGATCTGACCAATTTGATGGATGGAGAAAAAGTGAGTGCGGTTATGAGCGCGTTTATCTTGCATGACAAGGTACCCTTTGCTTGCTCTCTCCCAATAAAAACCGCGCCCCATTCCTTCTCGCCTTTGCCTTTGCCTTTTCTCCCTGCCTGCCTGCCTGCCTCTAATCGTCGCACTAATAGAACGTCACCGTTTTTGGTTCTTTAGACGACAATGAGTAGTACGTAATCAAACAAATCCTACTATCCTATTACTTTTTTATTTTTTATTTTTATTTTACTGATTTGCGCGTGTTGTAGGAAGTGCACCATACGATAACCCCTATGCGTCTCTCCCAACTACAGACGCACCTGCTCCCTCCTCCTCTTCTTCGTCCCCATCGTCCACTCCAATGACATATCCACCCACATCGACCTCCCAACTCCAATCAAGTAGTAGTAGCGGTGGTGCTGGTGCGAGTGCAGCCTTTGCGGGGGCAGGTACAAGACCACAGTACTATGGTGCCGCTCCCTCTCCACCTTCAACAAGCCAAGGCCACCAACACCGTCCATTCGGTTCCTTTTCAAGCGTCGCCACCCTAAAAAACGAAGAAAATCAGACAGAGTCACCGAAACCGTGGCCTGGTAAACTCCCCCACGTCGCCGACACCACCACTTCCACTTCCAATACTACCGCTGCTGCTGCTGCTGCCGCTTACGACAAGACATATGATTACCCCTACGCCGTTTATGATCCCGCTCATAATAAACAGCAACGTACCGATTCCGATGCGTTCATTCCTTATGATCCAGAGGCGGCTCCCCATCCATTAGCAAGACCTCACCCATCTCGAAACGGATACCTACTCGACAAAGAACACGATCCAAATCGCTGGTCTTACGATGGCGTCACCCGTCCCGAAGGAGTCCGCATTTTGTCTCCAGCCTGGTTCAAATACCAATGGGCGGTTCAATCCTCCAGAAAGAGAGTAGGAAGAACGATGTATATTGTCTG
>WSTQ01000511.1:0-11684 GCA_019627725.1 Serendipita sp. 401 | reverse complement strand
TAGCCGAATTGCTCATAGGGAAAAGTCGACAAAACGCCTCGACAAAGCCCTCCTACACCCTCGGTGTAGGTCGGGGATGCCGACCCACCTGTCGCTCACTCCTGTTAGCATGGAAAAACACTGACGGGAGAAGCGGAATAATGAAATGCAACTTTTCCGAGGTCGTAGAACTAGAACGCTGAGCACCCTTTACTGTGGGTAGAGTAGGAGAGAAGAGGCAGCGTCTACTAGAATTGTTGCCGAACGCAGTAAATCTCTTAGTATCAAAGAAAGAGATTTATCTAGCGTAGATCGGTGCTTGTTTTCGGACAAAGAGGCATCGTCCTAGCGACGACAACAATATTTCCAACAGCAATCGCCTGTGTACGTACGATTTTCATGCCTTGCTCGACAAAAGTCTGTTTCACTCATCATTTGCACTCCATCTGTGTCTAGTCCTACAAAGGTCTCGCGTTGAGTAGGTTCGCCAGCTTGGGGGATTTGGAACATGAGGACAAACGGGCTTCTAGACCGAGGGAACAGGCAACCCAAGTTTATTAAGGAGAAACAAGGTGTCTGGAGGATAGCTGGACGAGCCTAGCACGACGTACGTAGATGTACTCGAGAGACGAGTATACCGTTGGGCATTCGTGAAAATTGCCTGCATTGTGAGTCATGATTTCTGTTGGTTGGGTAGAGGACTAGAATGCTCACAGTGCAAGAAAATCTTACAAGAATCTAAGGAGGAGATGGTGGGAAAGACTGTCACTGGTTGCTCAGCCCCAGGAACTGTAATAAATAGGGGTTCTAGATTCATTGCCAAGTTACAGCTCGTAGACTGCTCTGCCTCACCGGTGCTTGGGTGGCGACTTTATCCGACTTCGCCAATGACGGGAAAAGGAATGAAAGAAATATTACCTAGCTTAAGGACAAGTCCTTTACTCACCATACCATATCTCTCATCTTTCTTTCTTACCCCTCCCGTCGGCCGGGCGCCCATTTCTCTAGCAGGTGATTGTCCCCTCTTGCAGGCCATAGTTGGTCCAATATCACTAATACTCTCTTTATAGATTCCCCCCCCCCTTCAGTTACCTTTAACCCACCGTCTATCATGCATCTTTACGCCACTTTCTGCGCGGTCTTGGTCCTTGTCCTCGACTCGTTCGCGACGGCAGCCCCGGTTCCCCCCGTTGTATGTCAGATTCCTTTGATATACGAGTATCCGGAACGTGATGCTGAAACGCTAGCTAACTGTATCCTTTGATGGGTATTGTACAGTTGGAACGCCGGGACCCCTCCCCCCACTTTAATTTCCTTCATTTCCTCGGTCATGCCGTGGATTTCCTCTCCAAGTTTAATCCAATAACTCGTGTAATCGACACGGCTGTACACATTGGCATCGACGCCGCCCATGCCATCCACCATCATTAGCCTACATATACTCGTAGTCCACCAGCTTCAACCAGCTTCATGAGGCTGGATCCCACAAACATTGTCGTCATCCCCCACTCGTACGCAGGTGCTTGTTTCACTTGATATGTCTTCTTGTAGTTTCCCGTTTGTGCTTGACATCGAGGTCATCTAGTTGCTACGTTCAGCAGTCGTTCTGCCTCCCGTATACCCGGACTACTGCCGTTGCAATGATATAGCCTACCTGACAACTCTACGACGAACATGACAAGCCGCTACGATAGTGATGAGCGCAGCGTCCTTTCTTGGTATAGTTGGTGTAGATTGGAAGAAGATTCCGTTCGGAACCTGGAAGGGGGAGGTTGAGGTCGTCGAACAGCCTTGCTACTGTATCATCCGTTATCCAAGGATTTCGGGCTCCAAGGAAACGGAAAATGTGTCTTCAAGTGTCGATTAGTCTATTCCAAACGCTTGCATAGCTGTGAACTTTGCAGAGGCAATTTCTTTCGTCCTCGGCCAATGGCCACCGTCCTGAATAGATGAGTCTTGAGAGATCGTTTGAGCTGTGCATGGTATCATATCCTCTCCATTTGGTTAAATAACCATTGGAGAGCAAAGCAACAAAGGTTGGACTCTACCACTGCCGCTCACAGCGTTTTGGCGTTTTGACAATCCAACCCGGGGATTACGTGCGATCGTGGTTTACTCCTATGGGAAGACACTGCAATGTCTGGCGGGAAATCTCGTCATCCGCGATCGGCCAATGACTCCACGCGATTACCAAACAGGTGAGCGGGGGGGAGGAGGCCGCGAGACGAGCAGTAAAGTCCTTTTCATCCATATTATCCCCACTCGGATACATCCAGGCGTTTTCTGTGAACCTTGAATAAGGTCCGGACGCTCTCGATGAAACCAAAAAAAACGTCCTTACTACCTCATTGTCCGTCATCCGAGGATCCCGAGCTCCAATGGAACAGAAAATTCGTCGTCAGGTGTCCAGTAGTCTATTCCAAACGT
Organism: Serendipita sp. 401; assembly: GCA_019627725.1. Taxonomy (NCBI): domain Eukaryota; kingdom Fungi; phylum Basidiomycota; class Agaricomycetes; order Sebacinales; family Serendipitaceae; genus Serendipita; species Serendipita sp. 401. Next base: position 9,278 of record WSTQ01000511.1, on the reverse strand, counting down.
CCACACAGCTATGGAAACTAGCAGAGACAATCTCGCTGTCTTCGGTTAATGGCTACCGTCCCGAATAAATGGGTCATGAGAGATCGTTTGAGCTGCACATGATGCGGTATTCTCTCTATTTGGTTAGCCATTGAAGAGTAAAGCAACAAATTTGGACTCTACCGCTGCCACTTACAGCCGTTTTGAAAATCCGCTCTCGGGATCATATGCGACCATCATGTAAGCGACCATGTGGAGACACTGCAAAGTCTAAAAGGAATCTCGTCATTCGTCACGATGTTCATTGCCTTGGTACTTCTTATTCCAAAATCGATTAGTTCGGTTTTCACTCAGTGAGGAGACGTGTTGAGTCTCCTTTATCTCGAAGGCGAATTTTGGTGGCATTACGCACATTAGAATCCGGTTTTTTACTGCCCTGTAGGTGCCCCTTCCCCCCCAAAAAACCTTACTGATGCTTCATCTAGACATTAGAAGTTCGATTAGCCCTGAAACGTACAGGTGGGACACTGGGTTGGTGGTTGTGGCCGAGTTATTACCCGTCATTAGTACGGGAACGACTGCTCAGCCTTGGCCTCGTATTATGATCACTTCCGTATACGAATATCTTCGCACCAGGTTACAAGCTCAGTCTGCTAACGACGATGGCGATGGGGTCGGTTGCAAACCTGTGAGTAATCCAAGACAGAGCGATTAGCTAATCAGCCATCGAGAGACATATAAGGAGGTAGGTGTTGCAGCGTCATCTTTTACCATTCCATTCCCCTTCTTTTCTCTACCACTCGGCCTGGTGCCTCTTCTTTGGTATGGATGGCGCCTCTATGTCGATGTTCGATGTCACTGACAACATTTCTAGATCCCTTTCTTCATTTCTTTCTTTTTGTTGATTCTCCTTTTTGCTTCGAATAGTTTATCATGAAGTTCTTCATCACGTCTGTTACGGTCCTCGTCCTCTATGTTGCTTCGTCTGTGGTAGCAGCTCCGCTCCCGGCACCCGCAATCGCCGCGTACGACGTAAGTGAAAATATCGTCAAATCTCGATCGCGCGCCCTATCTGACTCTTCCCTTGGTATTAATAGGGCAATATGATGAAGCGTGACTTGTCTAGGGTCGTAGACCTGGAGCGTAGGCATCATTCGTACGGCCACTTTTGCAGGCGTTCTCCTGATCATCACCCCTGGTGGTGCATGCATCCCAGCCATGCTAAAGGTGCCGGTCAAGGCTCTAATGAAGAGCTCCCTAACAATGTACCCGTCAATCCTGCCAGTAGCGAACCCAATGCAGCCTCTGCTTCATCTCCAACGGATCCATCCCCAGTGCCGCAATGACAGGTCTTGGGAGCGCCTTGAGAGATGTGAGCTGGAGCAGGTTCTGATGAAGTGCTGTCGGCTCGATCGAATTCATCCCAGTTGTTGGATTGTAACAAGATTCCGATGATAATCGTTTCAGATGTATGATAATTCTGCCATACTCGAAGAGGGTCGTTCCAATCCATCATTTGTCTCCTGCCTGTGTTTATTCCCTTGAAAAGGCCTCGCGCCGGCATATAGGCCGTCAACTTGGGATTGAAAGCGGGGGTGGTGAGGAGAAAATATTCATTAAAACGAGTCATATATACTTAGTGAGGAGAATGTCGAAGAAGAGCAAAGTGATAAAGTTTGGACTCTACCACTGCCGCTCACAGCGTTTTGGCTTTTTGACATTCCACTCCAGCGATTACATGCCACCGTCATATACACTTCACGGGAAGAGACTGCAAATTCAGACAAATTCCTCGTCATTCTTGCTTGGCAAATAACGCAACGCGGGCGAAAAGACGTTTGCGTAGATCATTTTGTTCATCGCCTTGATACTTTTTGTTCTACAATAGATTAGTTCGGTTTTCGCACTGAGCGATGAGATGTATCGAGTCTCTTTCATCTCGACGGCGAATTTTGGTGACATAACGTACATTAGAATCCTGTCCTGTAGGTCCCCTTCCTTTCCTCCCGAAAAACTACTGATGCTTCATCTGGATATTCGAAGTACAATTGAGCCTCAAACCGTACAGGTGGGATACTGGGTTGGTGGTTATGGCCGAGTTATTACCCATCATTAGTACGAGAATAGCTGCTGAGCTTTGGCCACTGAAGCCTTGTATCATAGCCGCTTCTGTATACGAATGTCTTCGTACCGGGTAACAGACTCAATCTGCTAACGACGACGGCGATGGGATCGGTTGCAAACCTGTGAGCAGCCCAAGGCCGAGTGATTCGCTGATGGGTCATTGACAGGCATATAAGGAGGGAGATGTTACAGTGTCATCTTTCTCTATTCCACTCCCTTTCTTTCCTCTACCACTCGGCCTGGTGCCTCTTCCTCGATACGGATGACGCCTCATGTCACGTTATTATAACTGGCGTCTCCCTGACCGAGGGGGGTTATCCGACCAGAGATGTTTCCAGCGGTAGTTACTTGTTGTATGATAGCCATACCGCACTCTATGGAGGGTCTTCCCAATCCATCTTATTTCGTATGTGTCAATTAGCCTGGAAAGGTGATCATGATCCGTGGATTGGATGCTCGACGATGGGTAACGGGGACCGAAATGATGGGGGTTTCTTGGCCATGAGGTGAAGGTGTCCAATGTTTATTTGAGAGAGGGAGAGAGACTGGCGACTTATTTCGCCTTACGCTGGGACCTACTCATATCCCACGCAGTCGGCTCATCGGACAAGACGCCCTCCCCAGTCCGATGATGGACACACCGCAACGCTGTGAAATGAAAGCCGGAAGGCATTGTTTCCTATTGTGAGTGTAATATTTCTGTCGACATTTAATGGTCTATTGCTTTGTTTTCCTGTTTGGTGGTGAATTAAATGGCGCATTTCGATGATGCCATCAGTTGTACCCACCGAAACGAGACGAAACAAGGAGAGCCCTCGATCTTGAATATAGAAATGGGTTGGAGTTGGAATAGGTAGCCGAACGATTACTGAACGAGTGAGGCGAGCAGTTCTTTTCATCCAATTCATCCACATTACATTGAATCATCAACCTAGAACGCGAGGTTCGCATGAAACTCGGATGCTTGCACGAAGTCGAACAGCTTTGCTACATTGTCGTCTGTCCCAAGATTCAGGGCTTCAATGGTATGGGAACACCGTCGTAATCAAATCAAGTCTTGAGCGGTCTACTCCATTAAACAACCACACGACGATGAAACTTGCAGAAGAACCTCCTTTGTCGTCGGCGAATATAATGCAACCCGGTCCGGATAAATGGTCCGTGGGATATTGTTGAGCTGCACGTTACTGGTTGGCGGTTGACGAGCAAAGCAAAGCAACAAGGTTGAACTCCACCACCGCCGCCCACAGCATTAATCTCGGCTTGCCGACAACCCACCACTGAGGCAGTGAATACATGTCTCCCATGAACACACCGAAACGTCTGGCAAAAATCAGGCTGTGAAGGTTCACGGTTGGCCAATGACACGACGCGGGCTACGCGGGCGAAATTAAGCATTTTGCTTGGCGTCGCGTTGTTCGTTGCCTTAATATTTTATTTTATTTTTACAAATAATCAATCAGTTCGCTTTCCACACTGAGAAATGGGCCTCATTTGATCGCATATTCTGGAATCCAGTCGTGGACCATCCTGCCTGTAGGCACCTTTCTCCCTCTCCCCCCCCATTTTTTGTTTGAATTTGACTTTATCTTGAATTTAGACGTAAGGTTAAGTCTGTGATCATACCGGTAGGCTATGCAGCTGCTGTTGTGGCCGAGTTATTGCCGGTCATTAATACGGAAACGGATGCTCAGCCTTTGCCACTGGAGCGGTAGACCACCTCAAGCTGCGAGCTCTTCCATATGACACCATTTCTGCGCCTCGTTATAGACCGTTTGTCTATCAACAACAATGGCGATGGGGCGAGTTGCAAACCTGTGAGTGACCCAAGATTGAGCAGCAGCCAGCTAGTCGGCCGTCGAAAAGAGATATAAAGAAGGAGATGTTAGATTATCTTCGTTCCGCATTCCATTCCATCGCATTTCTTCTCTCTCCCTCTCGGCCTGGTGCCCCTTCCCTGGTACGGCTGATACCTCTAAGTCGGTGTTTAGACTCGCTAACAACACTTGCAGATCTTCTTTCGACCTCCATTTACTACTGCTAATACTACTACTACTTCTTCTTCTTTTTCCTAAACTATTCATCATGAAGCTCTTCGTCGCGCCCAGTATGTTACTGGTTCTCTATGTCGCTTCGTCTGTGGTAGCGACTCCTCTTCCAATGCGTTTTGGGGTCAACGTTGAACTGGTAAGTAAAACTATCCACACATACACAAACACCTGACTCTTTGTTCGCTGCTTATAGGGTGGCAGTCACCATCGTGACCATAGTCGCAGTCACGGTCACGGTCGCGGTCACGGTCATCATCCTCAAGACGAACGTGAATCCGGAGAATCTGATGAACGTGGACTTGAAAGAGGGTCAATGCCGGAAGAATCTTCTGAACCCCAGCCTATGAAACGCGATTTGTCGGCGCTCGTATAACCAGAGCGCCGAGCATAATATAGTCACCATGAAAAACGAGCGGCAAATTCAGCTCCTGATCTGGTGCCAAACATAGGAAATTTCAATGAAAGAGAGGAAATCATCGAAGTGATTGAACCAGCACCGACCGGCAGCTATCCTTAGCCAACGAAACGTTCTCCCGGTCACAGTTGCAAACTACAAAGGGATTTCCTACAATATACGCTGATATTTGTCTGTTAACTCCGTCGTGCTCGAATATAGGTTGTTCAATCCATTATTCCTGCATTTGATCACCTGGGAAAGATATCGCGGTGAGTCGATTGATCGTTGAAAACGCTAGCACGCTAGGTAAGGAGTCCCAGCCTTGAACGAGGCGGAGAACTTGGCGTTTAATGCATCTATTGGAAGACTCTGCGGATCTCCTTGTACCGTCGTAAAAGTCGCACCAAGCCCAACAATAGACGCGCTGGAAAGCTACCGAAAGGAATTATTACATTGTGGTCGTAATAACAGGATCGACATCTCGGCGGTGTTTCAATGGCCAACCGAACAACCACTAGGACGGCGATATCGTAAAAGAATAAAAATCGATCGTGAACATGACACAGATGGAGACTGTATGTTGGCAGCACAGCTAGACGAGTACCGGACGGGCAACAGGAAGGCAAAGACGCGAAGACGAGGATGAGCTGTCCATCATCCACATCTTCGTAACATCCTCAATCTAGAAAAGAAAATTCGAGTAAGAATTGGGTTGCTTTGAGGAAGTTGAACTGCCTTGCGACCTTCTCCTCTCATACCGAAAGAATCAGAGCTTCAACTAGAATCCTGGTCGTCAAGTCTTACGGTATGTTTGTGTGAAAGTAAATTTATTGTGATATATAAGCCGAAAGCGTGAGCCACGGAGGTCTCTGTTTATTCCATTTGGTCAACGGTTGACGAGGGAGAAGAGCAGGGGTTGGACCCCGCCATTGCACTCATAACATCTGTGCTCGCTCGACAGCAAGCCAGTATCTCGAGTATCATTGACCACTTGAATATGTGTCTGGAGAAAGTTTCAACATTTATTGTAGAACGATAGGGCGTTATGCGTGTGGGACAAAATACCTGTACATCTCCCCACAAGAACTTCGCACCATCGTCGTCTGTTGACATGGTGCCTCGTTTGCTCCAATCAATTGGATCGAATATATTCTTGACAATGGGATGTTTTGTCTCGCGAGTACGACGATGGTGTTGGCGGGAACAAGCCTCAACTCTTGTGAACCACCAAACGCAACAATCCTCGTATATTTTGAGTATTCATCCTATCCTATGTGTACGAAATTGCCAAGATTGTGGATGGTACCAGTCGGCATCGGCTATGCTACTTGGGAGCGGGTACCCAGCCTTATGCCACCGGTCGGTTGGGTAGAGGTTGATTCCATCCTCATACCACGATCTCATCGTTGTATGCATGTCTTCTCAACTCGTTACAGACCACTTGTGAACCAATCATGACGGCGACGAGGCGGACTGGAAACTTGTGAGAGGGCAATACTGGGTAACCAGTGAACCATCCATAGAGGGACATATAAGGAGGTGAGTGCTAGGATTTGTATCTCATCATTCCTCTTCTTCTTTCTCCCAACCGGCCTGGTGCCTATTCTTTGGTACGGGTGGTGGTGGTTCCAAGCAGATGTTCGATGTGGTTGACAATATTTTTGCAGATTTTTCTTCTTTTTCGTTCCAATACCTTTTATCATGAAGTTCTTTGGCGTATCCAGCGTGGTCCTGGTCCTCTTCGTCTCTTCGTCTGTGGTGGCAGCTCCTCTTCCGGCACCGAGTTTAGGCCTCGAACGCCAAACGCCCATTTCTGGTCTGACCAGCCCCGGTTCACACACCGGTACTAGCACAAATGCACGCCCAATCATCAGCACCAATCCACGTCCCAACAGCAACCCACATCCCAACACTCTGCTTAGCCCACACACCAGCACCACGCCCAGCCCTCACATCAGCACTACTACTAATTCGCGCCCGATTACTAACACCAACCCACATCCCAACACCAACACTAACAGCACGCCCAACCCTCACACCAGCACTACTACTAATTCGCGCCCAATTACTAACACCAACGCACATCCCAACACCAACACTAACAGCACGCCCAACCCTCACACCAGCACTACTACTAATTCGCGCCCGATTACTAACACCAACGCACATCCCAACACCAACACTAACAGCACGCCCAACCCTCACACCAGCACTACTACTAATTCGCGCCCAATTACTAACACCAACCCACATCCCAACATCAACTCCAATCCACATCCCAACACCAACAGTACGCCCAGCCCACATACCAGCACTAGTACTACTTCGCGCCCCATCACCAACGCCAACTCACATCCTAACACCAACACCAACTCACATCCTAACATCAACACCAACACCAACACCAACTCAAATCCTAAAATCAACACCAACACCAACACTACGCCTAGCCCACACACCAACACCAACAGGGTTCCACGCTCTAGGCATAATTGAGATAACAGAGAAAAAGGTCGAGTAGGTGTTGATAAGCTAGTTGGTGTCAGTAGTTGCCTTCCATGACCGATAGGGGCTATTCGGCTACAGAGGAGGTTACTGGTAGCAGCTTCTTGTGTATGATAGCCGTACCCCGTATTAGATGGAAGGTTGTTCCAATTCACCGTTATCTCCCGTATGCTTCCATTCGCTTGGAAAGGTTGTTGTAATTCGTGGATTGCTGCTCGATGAGCAATGCGATAGTAGGGAGTCTCTTGAACATAAGGAGAGGGTATCCAACATGATTTATGTATGTGTGTGTGAGAGAGAGAGGTTGAGAGAGTATGTGTGTGTCTGTGACTTGTATGGGCCAGTGACTAATTGCTAAAAACTGCCTCATACCCGCGTCGTCATGGGACAAGATACTCCTATTACTTGATCCCAGTCTTGTGAGACTTGTATCGACATCTTAATGACGAATCAAATGACGTATAACGACGGTGCTATCATACCCTCATAGCCCGCCGGAAGGAGGAGAAACATGTCGAGTTCTTGGATCTGGGGATTGGGATTTGGAAACCAGCCGGATGTGATTACCAAACCGGGGAACCAATCAGATTGAGATGTAAACTGTCCCAATTTACGAGTTGAAAAGATTGTATACAGACACTACTTACGAGTTCACATGCCCTCTATCCATACTATCATATGATTTGTTCAATGTATTGTTGTCTTAAGGTAGGAACCGAGTGCGGGTATCTCGATTTCGATTCTCTCTCCTCTCCCCTCCATCTGAGATACTGTGAGAAGAGGAACCGGCGACATCATGGACCGTCGTATTTGGAAATAAAAATCGTTGCTGGGCCGTGAATGGAGACACGGGACTGCCTCTGAGCCTTTAGGAATCGTTGGGCGTCGCGTTGGGCGCGAGAGCATCATGAGGAAAGACGCGGTTACTGTAGCTGCTCTTCAGGCCACTCTCCACAAGTTGCTGTCACTCGACGATTTTTGAATGATTGATGCTGTGAACAAAGAATGATAGATTGAGGGCGAGATTGAATTGACATGAGCCTGCGCCTGGGTCAGCGGGTATCCACAAAGATATGAGATCCAATCCCCCACCATATTGCACTTTCCATCCTCTTCTTCTCCTCTACTAGGCCTGGAGCCTCTTTTAGGTGAGCCTGCCGACCTTACAGCCTGGCCGACCACTAACAATCTTCTCCACAAGAAAATTTTCGAACATTTTTCTTGTTTTCAGCACGACCCATTATGCGTTTCGCCGTCGCCTCCGTCGCGATTTTCGTTCTTGTCCTCGTTTCATCTACGGTTGCAGCTCCTGTCTCCCCTCATAGTGTACGTGGTGCCACTACGGTACTTATTTGGTTGGATTCGCTGACTCGTAATTGTTAGGCGCCAATTGTTGACAGGAGAGTTTCCGAGGAACCCGATTTGGAGCGTCGTAGCTTCGCCAACTGGGTTAGTCGGGGGTTCCAATTGTTTAACAACCTCAGGGGCCGGTAAAGAGCAGTCGTTCATTTGATCTATGTGAACACATTGAAAGTGTCTTTCCTTTTCCGTCTGACAAACAACGCTACGTTGTCATATTCGAGGTAAAATGTCCCCTACATCCACTTCGTCTACCTTTCTCCTTGGTTTCGTTTCCTGTATTGGTCGCGGAGGGACCATAGGCCCGTATCAACTGTGTTCGTTTCAAATAAGAACGTTCGTTAGCCTTTCAGATTGAAATTCAAGATAGAAACAGTATTTGTTATTAGTCAAATGCTGCACTTACTAGCGGGTCGTCAATAAACAATGAGAGAACCTGGGATTGAGGCCATTCTGCAATACTCAATTTGCATGGGGGTTAGCACAGCAACGGTAGGTCTGCTTGAGAACTGGTGGAAACTTGGTTTTCATTCCCTTGCCGTCGCGAATAGACTCCTCTGTCTGTTCCTTCTTCATCCTGATTGGTCAGCGACAACCCAGCAAAAAGAAACCAGCACGTTGAGTTTTCGTATTGCGTCTTGGACGGTGAAAGCATGGATCGAGGCTCCCTGATGATTTAACTGGGATTCGACGAGAAACCGACGCCATTATGCGTGCTATTTCTCATGTGAGGTACTTCTTTCCACCATGATAAATCTTAATAAAAGAAGAGGCGTCCGGAGAACAAGGCTATTTCTTATTTGGACCTTTATCTTGTAGTCTGCTCAGACGTTGAGCTGACGAGCAAAAGGGCTACTGGATAC
>WSTQ01000510.1:0-11696 GCA_019627725.1 Serendipita sp. 401 | reverse complement strand
GAGGAAGGAGGAGACTAGAAGATAAAGACTGCTAGGCCCATGGGAGCAAGAACACTGACGATGGCAGAAGCAGCGGCGCGTACGCGCTGTTTAGCACCGTTAGTTTGACCCGAGCCGGAAGAAGAAGAAGAAGCAGACGGGGAAGGCGAGCCCGAGCCAGAGCCAGAGCCAGAGGCGGCGGGCGAAGTCGCACCTCCTGCTGCAGAGGAGCTACCTCCGCCGCTTCCGCCCGTCGCTGTTGGCGAAGGGAGCGGGATAGAGGAAATTGGGCTCTGTTATAATTCCCAGAAAAAAAAGGGTTAGATTAAACTTTGTATAAAGGGAGCTAGTAGGTGGAAGGGTACGTACGCCGACAAGGAGACATCCGGTCCCGAGATTCTCGGCGGCAGTGGCCAAAGCACTCATAAGCTCAGGTGTAAACGTTTGTGGAGAATAGGTCTGGAAGCATGTAATGCAGGTCACAAACTGCGTTTGAGCTTCTGATGTGCAAACGGCGCTCAACGTCTATATAAATAAGAGAAAAGTGGGCAAATCGAGCGTTAGCGTTAGCGTTCAGTAGGAGTAGGAGAGAGGGAAGAAGATGGTGGTAGTAGTGGTCGTCATCTGAACAAGACGTACAGAGAGGTCGCTGGGGTTTACGGCGGCGTAGGTTTGAAGGACGGCACATTGAGTAGAGCATTGTGGAGGAACATTGGCCAACGCTGTGAGTGCAGGGTCTACAGTCGACTGACGCTCTTCGAGTGCAATAGCAAGAACTGCAAGGATTTATGTTAGCCAACAGGCGACAGAGCTAGAAGAGCTAGCAGAGGGACTACTGACCAGTGCTGACAGAGGCAGCAGCAGCGGCGAAGAGGAGACGACGGAAGAACATGATTACGATGTGGACGAGGTTAAGAGGAAGAAGAAGAGGAAAGGGAAAGGAAAGGACTGGTGGTGGTGGTGGTGGTTGGGGGACTCTGGAGACCTAAGGCTCAAAGGGTCCGCCACGGGACATCCTTTAAAGATACTCGAGTCGAGTCTCCAGTCGAATCGAATCGAATTGGATATCCTCGAAGAGTCTGTTGGGACCGCTGTCAAGGCCTGCCAATGCCAGTTCCCCGAGGAAACTGGTTCCTCGATATCACCACCTTTGATCCAATAGCTGGCCTCGTCCAACACCCGTCTCGACGTTTTTGAAAATCATACGTGAAATTCCCCGGACAACCGTCGTATCACTCATATAATGGTCATACGAGAAGAACAGAAGCAAGCTTTGTTTTTTATCTATCACGAACCCAATCAGTCCGCTGGCCTAGATACAACGCTAGCACTAGTTCCAATATGTCGCATTATAAAAGAAGAAGAAATGAACGAGACATGAAAGACGTGAGGAAACCCAGTCCGGTCAAACATGTTGACACCGGTTCCGTCGCATGTCAAACATCAAATGTGTGGTCGGGTCGGTAAAACAAATGAAAGGCTGGGGACGTATGATAGGATGCCAAACCGCAATATATGGGGTTTGGCACATCAATTAGGATTTCGTGACGTGACGGGGGTCAATCGAGACTACGCGTGCTGAATAGTGATACTTGTCGGAAAGGGAAAAAAATGCTGGATAGAGAAACCAGAGAGACCGTGAACGTGAGGTTGAGAAATGCTGAATGCTGGAAGAAAGAAAGAAAAAATAGGTAACCAATATACAAGGCCGATGTCCGATGCTCAGCAGCTCGATTTTTGTGATTTCGATAGGTGTGTGTGGATGTGTGTGTGGATTTTGTGGATTTATGTGTTTGTGCGTTTGATTGTATGTTTCTTTTTGAGTGTTTTATGGTTGCGGTGCGGGGTCGTGCAAATAACCAGGGACGTTCGCCCAGGTGGAGACTGTCTGCGACGACTCGTTATTTGCATTCGTTCCACCTCTTCGTGTCATCCTGTATGCAGGCGTCGAATCGGTGTCGATCGTAGCAGGTAGTGTAATAAACGATGCTGGCGCCTCGCTCACATCCGGATGATCCAAACTGACATTCGGGAATGTGGTTATTCCTCTTGGACGCGACGATTCCGCTTGTTGTTGTTGTTGTTGCCGTAGGATCATACGCTCCGACTCCACTCGCATTCTCGTAGCAGGAAGCGCGGTTTCACTAGGAGTAGAAGGGAGGGGTGGCATCGGTGGCTGCTCTCCCACAGTCTGTCCAAACGTGCCCTCCCCACCTCCAAGTTCAATCAACTCCCCACCACGAGCGACTCCAAATTCGCTCGGTCTCGTACTCGTATACCGCGCTCCAATGACCGGCACGAGCGAACTCGTCCGGGACCGACTCTGCGAACTCGATCTCGACCGCGAACCAAGAGAGGACATCGCATGGGACTCTGGTCTCTGTTGTTGTTGCTGCTGCTGTTGTTGTCCACCATTGTGCGATCTCGTTCGACTCCTCGCTTGATTCCCTGAACCAGAGTTCGAATTCGAGTTCGACCCGCTCGCCGCACCTTGCGACCGCGTTCGAATCCGATGAAGCGAATTCGTCAAACTCGAAGCGCGCTGTCGAATCGCAGCCATCGATCCCTGGTGACTCGGTGCATTCGAAAGCAACCCGATACTGTCCTCATGTTCTCCACCACCTTCCTGAGACCCTCCTTCCTCTATCATATGAACATCTTCCACTTCCTCCTCGTACCCAGGTTCCGGTCCCACTTCATACACTCCAGAGGACGTGGGCTGCGACGTCGTTCGAACGCGACCCAACTCGTCCACAGGGAGCGGCGACACCATCGTCGTCGTTGGCAAATGCGGAACGGAACCCGTCACCCTACGTCGATCTCCTCTCCCTGCAGCCACAGGCGGTGGAAGAATATTCGCGAGCTGATTCGAACTGTCCGTCAGTGGCGACTGTTGGGACCCCTCGGATTTCTGCGTCCGAGGTGAATAATGAGAACCAGACGATTTCGATTTTCTTCTCGATTGATCCCCCGAATTCGATTTGCTCGACGTAGACTTGTATCCAGAGGTTCGAGGAGAGTGATGGGAGCCACCGACGCCCGTGCTCACGGAACCGCGGGTAGTACGGCTGCCCACAAATTGTAATCGAGGATGAATCGGTTGTCCGAGACTGGACATGGAGGCAGAAGCGGGTCGTTCAGGTAGGTAACCCATATCGTCGACTTCTCCCTCTATGTAGTCCTCCTCATTCACATACAAATCGTCCTCTTCACCCGGTTCAAGTCCATGACTACCCTCAATCAACTCCTCTGGTTCCTCTATTTGATCATGAGGCGACGGGAAGGGGACTGAATCTCGCTTTCTGGCAACGTTCGCTCCCGAGGTAAAGGGATACGGAAGTTGGGCGATAGGGCCGGATCTTGAATTTGGATCTTGTCGACCGAATGGTAAGTGTGCTGCAGGAGGTACTAATTGGATAGAATCTCGAAGTACGGGGTCCCCACTCGGCCTATCGAAGAGATCTCGGACCAGTCCTTTCCTACCGGTATGTTTCGGTAGTAGAGCATTGGCCAAGCTTGTCAGAGGCTCGTCAGCAGGAGGGTGCGATTCGTCCGTGTCCTTTGGTACAGGACCACTGATGGATCCCTTTGGTCGACGGCGAGGCAGAGGTGTGAGTATACAGAATTCGTACGCCTCTCGTACCCTCCTCCGTGTATTCTCTCTCCACTGCCATCCAAGCTGATCCGCAATATCTCCAGTCTCCTTATCGACTCCACCAATAGTCGAATCGCCACTAAGCGAGAAATGACGTCGACCTCCGCTGCCAAATTTCTCGTACAGACCAGCGTTTGTCGCATCTTCCCACTCTTGACGCTCGAGTTCTTCCCATCGATATCGAGGACCACAGACCCCGGCGCAGCTCTGTCCACTAGCGATCCATAATGAAATGTAGGAGCCAATGAGGACCAGAGTCCTCCAGAGAGCCCACGCACAATTGAACCAGAGTATGGTCTTCGCATATGGAGTCAACGTCCCGTTCTTCCGAGAGAAAAAGGTTTCATCTCGACGAGCAGGGTTGTTATTCGAGGGATATAGTGATGCATTAATGGGAGTCGCAATACTAGAGGTACCAGCCGCATCAAGTGCCGCCTGCGTGAGCGGGTTGATCTTGGTAAAGGTGAGGACGATGATGAACGCGATGCATGCTCGTGGGATGAGGAGTGCAACTGTGGGTAGATTCTGGGACCGATTCCATGCCCATTCGATTAATCCTTGTCGGTAGTTCAGGCGTCGGATCTTCGTCACCCACGAGACGCTCTCCTCGTCCGGTTCGTCTTCCTCCTCTCGCTCCCGGTCGGGCTCTTGTTGCTGTTCTTGCTGTTGCTGATGCTGGTGTCTAGCTTGCTTCAGCACTTCCTTCCCTTCCCATCCTCCACCCATACTCTCATGTTCCTCTTCTTCCTTTCTCCGCTCCTCCTCCTCTTGCTCCACTTCTCTCACCCGCTCCATCAATAAATCCAACTCGGTACGATCCGTCCACGCTCCGCGCTGGACGTACTCGAGAAAGCAGAACCGTTCATAGTTTCCCATTCCGACGAGTTTACGAGCAGGGCGGGAGGAGAATATACCGAGCATGCCAGGTCGTTTCACTCGCCAGCGACGCCAGAAGCACCAGGCTATTTCGTATACGACTACAACGCCAATGAGCCATAAGACAGTGGCTAAAAGGTATGCTATTAAGGCGAAAAGCCAGGATGGAGATGGTGTAGTATTAGGAACGCCTGGGGCGAGTGGAGTAGGGAACTGAGTGATTCTATATGTTCGTTAGTCAGGGAAAACCCCAGTTTTGACAGAGAGACTCCACTCAACTGGACAAGTATGTATACAACGTTGAAGTCGAGGAACAATTGTGCAGGCACATGGGTAAAATATGTTACGGGTTGGAGAAGATATCTCAACCTAATAACTTTGCTTGGACTCCGCAATAAAGCGAGGTTTAGATTCCTAGCTCTAAACCGTGGTATCGGGATTGGCATCGGGGGAGTAACTGACATCCAACCTTGGATCACGAAAGAATTAGAGAATACTTTCGATAAATAAGCAACAATATTAAAAAAAGAGAACTTACGGGGATTGGGCGGTTCCATCCCGAGCGGCGATTGGGACATAGCCGCAGTATAGGGGTTAGTTGCACTTCTGGAAAACCCCCGAACATGCGTATATCCTCCACCGTAGGCACTGGAAGAAGGCCGACGTGTTTGATCTGTTGGTTCCTGACCCCTTCCATGATCAATACTCCCAGGCGCAATGCGTACACTTCTGCTCCTGCCAGTATAAGGGTCATAATAATCACCACTGGAGCCTCTTTTGCCTCGAGAATACGAACGTCCACCACTCTCGCCACTCTCGCCTGTTGTTTTTCTGTTTCCTCCACTATCGTCTGTGGTCCGCTTGCCTGGAGGTCCCCCATATTCCGATGGATTGGTGATGAATCCAGACATTGCGGTGCTGACTCTGTTACTGTCCTGAGTGATGTTTCTCGAGTGGCCACGACTAAAGTTGAACAAGTCGGCCAGGCGGCCTCCACCCCCATAATTGCTGTATCCGCCTGGACTGTTTCCTCTTGTATAACCACCGTCTGTTGACCCAGGAGGTGGTGGTGCGAGTGGTCTCCGGGGTAGCCATGACGGATAATTCGAGTCTGGTTGAGGAGACTCGACCCTAGAGAGCCTGGAGACGTTTGTAGACCTCCTTGGTTGTGCAGAGGGAGGTCTAGAATATTGTTGTTGTTGTTGCTGTTCTTGACCATTCGATTCGTAGACGGTCGGATATCGAGAGATGTCGACCGGAGAACGGGTCAGGCCTCTATCGACTGGCGGGTGGTCCTCGTCTGCAGCGAGAGTGGTCGAATGAACGATCGTTGACCCACCCACGGTCGGAGTAACACCGTAAGAAGACGAGGCGTGGCGAGATGCGGAAGCCATCAGCGACGGATAATTATTCCCCGCGGAGGTTTCAAGCCAGTTTTGCAAGTCTGAGCGCTGCTCAGAACCTGAGACCACAGAATAAGCTATGATGGATAGAGAACGAAAACACTAGCGGCGGCGCTGTTTGTCTCTTCTTCGTCGTCGGTGATGGTGGAGATTGGGATGGTGGTAATGGGCGAGGCAGCCTATGGGTCGAAACGAGTGTCAGCGAGCAGCAACTTTGTTACGAGCAACCGACCGAGAACAAGAACAAAAACAAGAACAAGGGGAAGGGGGAATGGACGTACGTCTCCAAAAAAGCAGCTGAAAGGAAAGAAAGAAAAAATGGAAGCTGCTTTTTTACTCTGACCTTTTTTATGGTCAGAAAAGGACGAGAGCTCGCCGCCAACACACCAGGCGAACCAACGAGCGCGTTGGGCCTGAGAGCCTCGTGGTTATCGCGCGTTTGCAAGAGCCCAAACGTCGCTTTGGCCAGCTGCCTGTACGATTATTTCATTTCTAGCCTATTTCTCCTATTTTTCCGGGGGATGGCTCACCTTGGAGGGCCAGCTGAGAGCTTGAGAGCTTTCGACAAGAGGAGGTTTGGGTCGAAAGCCTGCCAATATATACCAACTACACCCCACGTATCCGTTAACCGGCGTCGGGTGGAGGTTCGAATGATCACTTTAGTTTATCAGAACCCAATAACCGACCAAGCGAGGGTCCGTAACAGTGTTAGAGTATCAAAGTCAAAGTCAAGTTCAAGTCCAAGTTTTAGGTCAACAGTTCATTACAGTAGTTATCGTTTGGCAGCCGCTAACCTTTCATACAGACGTCTTGTAACTCTCCGCCTGCCCTGACGCGTTTCAAGGTTAGTAACTTAACTAATAGGCATAAACCCCCCCTTTGCCTCCCCTTTGGCTCCGAAATTGTGACGCAATAAACGCCGCGTCCCCTATATGGAAACAGGAAACCAGGTTTCCCAATTGCTGCCGCAGCCATCACAATGACAACGATAAAAGCGTAGAAAAAATTATACTCCCTTTTCTCTCTTCAAACTTGTAATAGTAAGTACAAGGAAGCAGTAGGACAAAGTCACGCCGCAAACCTGTGCCGCCCGAGCTGATACGAAACAAGGACCATGCGGCCAGTCCCATTCTTTAAAACGTCTTCCTGATCATGCATACAAATCCCTTATCCGTGCTCCTCAGTAGCGGTAGCGCGTCGAGTAATCTGTAATCCCATTCGTCAATGACGCGCCGCAACTGGTCACAGATAGCATGTTCACGTTACCTTTTGGAGAGACGACCAGACCTCTTCCCTTAGATGCTCCTCGGTATACAGTCTCAATGATATCAATCAACTTAGATGCACCTCATCAGTCACGCCGCTTTGCCATTCCAGGGTCCAACGCACCTCTTGCTTGTCGTCCATGGCCCAATTTCTGTCCATAAATCGTTTAAACTAGGAAAATAAAAGAATGATGGCTAGTAACTTACATCTTGTTGTTGTTACCAGTTCCTAAATCGATCATGATATGCTTGTTTCTAAATCGAGCCATTCAGCAGCTGCTTCAAAGGCAACCAATGGACAAAATAGGCACCTATAGAAGAACATCACCGTGCAAGCGTCGTATAATTCGTACATCTGGTGGAAAAGTCAACGTTTAGCCACATTCAAACCCGCCCAACCAGGAAGCCGGTGTGGAAGAAAAACACAAACCTTGTTGAAATCTGGTACTTCTGTAATATCAACGAGATAGATAACAGCGAAATTTTGGACACGTTCGCTAACTCCGTTTAGCGTCTCGTCCATCTTCATACATTGAGGATCTCCATCATGCCCAAATCGAATGACAACAACACGATCTTCTTCCGACAGGATGGCTTGGTCGACGTGCCATCCAGATTTGAGATGAGGCAGAAAGTAAGACATGGTCAAGTCGAAGTTTGCGTAACCACATTTGAATAAAGTCGGCTTTCGAGGAAATGCATTCATAACCCGAATGAATATAGCCGATACTAAATGTATACAAAATCACATTTACCTAAGTTCTTAAAGGACCACCAACCACCACTCACCATAATATTCAGATAGACACAAGTGTTACTGCTTTACTCATTTCCATCGGAGCAAAATGTTATAGAACAAGGTGTTTTATTCGATTTGACATTCCTCTATTCATGTGGGTCGTTGGAATCCCTTCACATGTGTGAGATTGGCAAGTGTAGGAAAATGGAGGTGAAGAGCTCAAATGTTAGAAAGCAGAGCAAGACAACTGCCCAAGTCGACATTTCCTCCGCTCAAGACGAGCCCGATCTTGAGACTTTGATTCGTGCTCTGAAGTTTAGCTATTCTCTCCTTGAACTCGGATGAGAACAAGACGACCGCCAATGTGACACAGGAAGATGGTTCCACGATGATTTTCATCCTTTCCCAAATGACCTTCATTGCCTTTGCAATCTCCTCGTCCGTCACCGTGAAGATGTCGTCCACGTTCTCCAGAATGAGGGGGAAGGTGATATCTCCGAGAGATGTCAAGAGACCATCAGCGATCGTTTTGGGTTGAACGGATGGGTGGAAAACCCGGGATCGGAAGGATGCTTGGGCGTCACTTGCACCCGTTGGTTCTGCCCCAAAGACGAGAACGTTGGAGCGGAGGCCCTTTGCGGCAACCGAGACACCACTGAGCATACCGCCTCCTCCAACCGGGGTAATGACAATATCCAACGGTGTACCCATCTCGTCTGCTTGCTCGACGAGCTCGAACGCAATGGTTCCTTGTC
This sequence comes from Serendipita sp. 401, assembly GCA_019627725.1. Classification (NCBI taxonomy): domain Eukaryota; kingdom Fungi; phylum Basidiomycota; class Agaricomycetes; order Sebacinales; family Serendipitaceae; genus Serendipita; species Serendipita sp. 401. The sequence goes on along the minus strand of WSTQ01000510.1, from coordinate 3,024 downwards.
CTCTGATGACGTCCAGGTGATCATAAGGAGGTACGAATCGAACGAGTGCTTCTTCTCCTCTGTGAGTGGCTTCCTCTTGAAGACGGTTCATAACCTCTTTGACGGTGGCCTCGCGTGCTTCTAGTGTCGGCGTACATTCTGTTACTGCGGCACCGTATCCCTGAACGGCATTCTTTTTGACAGCGGGTGCATTGCGAGGCATCACGACGTGACATTTCACATTCAACTGCCGAGCAGCCAACGCGAGAGCCTGCGCATGATTTCCAGACGAATGAGTGACGACCGTAAGTGCGCTTGGATTTGGTATGGTTTCCAAAAGGCGTTTGATGGCATAGGTAGCACCTCTGATCTTGAAAGCTTATCGACGTGTCCTATCGTGTCAATTGGCGAATGCAGAGAGGCGCAATTACGATTCACCTCCTACTTTCTGAAAGTTTTCGCACTTGAACAGGAGCTTCACGTCTCGATCGACGGCTTGGGAGGCAAAGCCGTCTAAGGTCGCACTGGTGAGAACGGGGGTCTTGTGCACGAAATCTCTGATGGTTTCTGCAGCATGTTTGATCTGTTCGATCATAACGGGAGTCTCTTCCATCGTAGCTGCAAAAGTTGTAAACTGTCCAGCCGTGACTGGTGATTCCTGTTATGTGCTGGAAGCGTTGTCAAAAGCCTAGCCTTGAGGCACACCGAACTGGGCGGCCAGTGAACCGAAGCGGGAGAGAACACCTTAGAAAGCTTGGAACCGACCGTCTCAGGCGATCTCCAGTGCTGCTGGATATCCGCCTCAGATAATGTCGACAATAATGGCTAACGACGATCTGCGACAAGAGAGACCAAGCTTTGACCACTCAAAGGCGACGTCCTCTTCCTCCGCCTCTGTGCTCTACCAGGACGACAACTGCTCTACACCTCAAAAAATATCCAGGTCGACTAGTTCAGACCATAGAAACAATCCTTCAGATCCCGTCTCTCGTTCTTCATCACCAGCACCGTCGAAACGTCCCCCAAACGTATCTCACACTCGCCACATTCAAAGACGAATAGACAGTTTTACTCAAATACAACACAACGACAGTTTTGGGGGACTAGATGAAGATTCAAGAATGCCTGGGGACGACGCTTCAACCTCGCGGACACAGTCGACGGCCCCTCCATCTGAATGTGGCTCACACGATTCAGAGAGGTCGATCAGTTTACTCAAACCTCCGGAACCAAGGCGAAGGAGAACCAGCGGCTCTACCAGAACGGCCGGAGAACGGGACGACGGCGCGTGTACCTTACCGTCTCCCCCGCCACCCTTGTGTACGTGGACATTCTGCTGGTGTTTGAGCTTACCTACAGTATGCTGAGCTATCATTTAGTGCGCCCAACGACATTCTGGAAGAATACACCCCGATCTGCACTCGCTTCACCTGCCTACTCTCCATCGACCCATCTCATCAGACGAGCTACGTTTATCGCAGCAGGCTTCGAACCCTCTGAACCTTCGGGAGACATCGAAGCCTTATGCATTGGTAGCCGACCACAGATCCACCGGCCAGTTGTTCTGCCCCCCGAAAGCATCTAGACCTTCCCATCGTCTTTCGTCGGGAACCCCTATGTTTATTCTTTTCTTATATATCATCACCATTGTTGGTGCGATTTCTTCGGTGACGCCCACAAATGCATACCCATTCGCTCAAGTTATCCCAGTACCTATATCACCTGGGACTCTGGGGTCTAGTTCCATTAACTGGTGGCCGTACACCAACGTCGCAGTCACTAGTAATGCAATAATTGTACCATCTATGGTACAGACTCCAATGTTAATGCCTTCACCAACGACGACGACGACTACGGCGACATCATCGCGCCCTTCCTCTATTTATTCGTCCACAACTATCAATACGATCACTCGCACAATCAATTCTACTACCTCTGGTACTTCATCCTCCACTTCCAGTCTAATCCAGGTATCCCCATCTTCATCCAGTTCTTCCTTTTCGCCCACGTCCACTAGTGCGGGTGGAACGCCAAGACCCGGGTTTAAGATTGCCTATCTATTTCCTGTCTCGGTATTGTTGGGAGCAATCCTAGGTGCCTCTTTCGTTGCCGTCTGCTTCCGAAGATGGAGGCAGAGATACAAGGAAGACAGTCCTTCACGACATCCTTGGCCTGCAGATGGCGGTTTTATCCCTGTCACCGATCACCGCGATGAAGAAGAGAAGAAATGGACGGCAGAAAGGAGGTCTCATTCGGAGGAAGAATATGAAACAGACAGTGATGTGGCCGTATCCCACCCTCGCCATACAGCAAGATCGCAGAGAAGGAGATTACCTGGCGCTCATAGTCAGTCATCAAGAGCTCACCGACGCTCCAACAGCTTTACAACAGTTCTTCAAGAAGACGATCAAATCGCTATAAGCGAGTCCTTCTATGACTACGATCGGCTAGGGAGCCTCAAAGAAGTCAATTTATCCTCAGATGAAGAGCCGCCGGCATCATTTATGAAACGGGCCGCCTCGTCCTACTCACCCCAGGATAGGCAAGGTGACTGGATTTCTTCGGCTATTGGATGTACTTCTGGAGCCATCTCTACCCCGCCATTGCGTCTCCCTCATGCATCATCCATGCAAGCACTCTCTCCGCCTTTAATTCGCGACTTATTCTTTCTGGATGGCCCTGTAAATGGTGATGAGGCTAGATGGGTCACAGCAGAGAGGTTATTGCAAGGAGATCAAGACAGCGAGGAGGAAGACATTTTACAGGATGCCATCGCTTCTGCTGGGACTAGCCATATGAGAGAAGACGATATGCAGAATAGGCCTGGTGTACCCACCTCGCTTTCGGCCCTGTCTATCATCCCAGTCGGAAGGCGCCTGGTGAAATCTACTTGTATGGGGAAAGGAGCGTCGTCCAGGGTACCCAGATACCGTGACAGCGACTTATCAACGGTTGAAGAGAATAATCGGACGACGCGAGATGAAACTAGACCATCAGATGCAGCATACAGCCACAACCTTGATCAACGGTTGTCATCGCAATCGG
>WSTQ01000051.1:41116-52929 GCA_019627725.1 Serendipita sp. 401 | reverse complement strand
GAAGGGGAAGGAGGGATGAATGGAGGTGCGACTACGGATCCGTTCGGGTACGAGTAGGCGTCACGATAGTTGTTCATTGCCAGAGGTGGAGGGACGGGGCCATGCGCACGATGCTGCATTGCTCCTCTTTGACCAGAAGCACCACTTCCTCCTGCCGATGATGTTGCTCCACTTCCATGTTGTTGTGAAACAGGAGGAGCGTTGTACGGTTCGTGGCCAGCAATAGGTCTCGTCGAGTTGGATGAACCGTGACCATGACCCGTGCCCGCGTTGGCGTTTGCTTCGACTGCCATGAGCGCAGGTCCCAATCGCTCCACGATACTTAACACCTGCTCGCTCGAAAGTGGGCCGTCTGCAGTGTTGTTGTTGTTACCGTGACCATTGCTGCTGGTATATGAATGTGCTTGGCCTTGCGTTGACGGGGCCGATCGTGCATGAGGCGCTTGTTGGTGACCTCCTGGATGATTTGCATTTGCTGCAGCAGCGGCCGCAGCTTGAGCCGCGTTCTGCGCTGCTGGGACTAGAGATGAACAATGGCAGTGAAACGACGGTGGAATAGGAGGCGGGTGAGGAGAAGAGGGGCAACCCGGTCAGCATTCAACACACAATCCAACGCTACCGCAAGGGAAAAAAAAAAGGACTCACTTCGTCCCCAACTCAATCTCACTTTGCTTCCTCCAATCGAAAATCCGCTGAGACCCTCGATCGCTCGTTCCGCATCTGCTTTCTTGACAAACTGGACGAAACCACACGACTTTCCCGGTGGGACCTTGACGTAATGAATATCTCCAAAGGGCGCGAAAAATGTTCGAAGCGTGTCCTCAGAGATCAAGGGCGAAAGGCCACCGACGAACACCGTCGTGTTCATTGGATCAGAGGGAGACATACTACCACCCCCACTGCCGCCAGTAATACTTCCAGACGTATTGTCGTTGCCTCCCGGGCTCGTATTCCCGCTCCCTCCTAGGACCGATTCCAGTTGACTCTTCGCCTGAGGGTTCTCCATCAACCACTGTCGAATCTGGGCGTTCGAAAGACCAGGAGAGGGCAAAAACTGTGCGACACCGGACCGATAGGGCGGGTACTGTTGACCGTGACCGACAGTGTTCGCCAGTTGAGCAATCTTGGCGATCATCGTCGGGCTAAACGCATCGTTTCTCTGTTGTTGTTGTTGATGCAACGGCAAAGTAGAGGGACGCAAGGCTGCACTCTCTGCAACAGCGGTCGTGATGCTTCGAATCTTTGCAGGGTCGATGGCACGTGGAGAAATGGGGCCCTTTGTAGGTGAGGAAACGGACGAAGTAGGGACTTTGACGACGACCGGAATCGTCTCTCCGTGTTCTTCGTCTGCAGCAGCCGCCTTGTTCTTGGCCGTGGCGGTGGAAAGACGCACTGAGGGACGAGAAGAAAATCAGATCGTGATGCCGGCAGGAGGGGGGAGAGGACTAGAAAAAAAGTTTTTAATACTTACTCGGGCGTGATTTACAATAGAGTCCTTGCATCTCCACCAGGGCTCTCTTCTGATCGGTCTCATTCGTAAAGCGCACAAAGCCATAACCCTTTGAGATGCCCGTAACAGAGTCGACCATGACTTTGGCGTTGCAACAGCTCAAGAAGGGGGCAATCAACCTCGGTGGGAAGTCGCCTCTCAGTCCCAAGTTCGGGTTCCGGAAGACGTTCATGAGATCGGCATTTGTGACGTCGGAGGCGATATCTCCCACAAAGATGCTGTATTCGATCGCATTGTCAATCGGACCTGGATCTCTTCCAATAGAGGCCTTTGCGACGTTCGAGTTGAGCCAATCGAGCCTGATGGGTCGGTTGGAGTTTGGAAGGAGGATCTGTTGGGTGAGTCCGTTTTTGACCACCGAGTCTGGACCGTACTGGTCTGCGACCTGAGAGGCGACCGAATGAGAGGCGAACACCAACAGGCAATAGCCTGCATTATTGGGATGTCGCGTCGCGTTGGGCGCCGCGGGTGGGCGGGGGATGTAAATCGTATCTGTGTCCCACCCAAAGAGAGAACAGACTTGGACCATGTAGTGATCGTCCATCCAGGGCTCGAGGTCGCCCAGCCAAAGCGTTCTCCCTGGGGGATGGTCGACGTCGTTGATATTTGCCTTCATCACGTTTGCCATCGTGGAAGGGGTGGAGGCGATAGACGCAGAGGTGAGAGGAGAGCTATCTCGGGCAGCAATCGACGATGGGGTCTCTGAGCCTGTCTGGGCCAGTTGATAGTCTTTGGCAGACATTGCGCACAGAGGAGGACTGGAGGGTGGAGGACGACGTGGGCTGGGTCGAGATGGGAGGTTCACAGGAGGACGAAGAAGATGAAATGAGGTAGAGTGAGCTTTGAGTACGTGAGATTTGAAGGATTAGCGAGATTCTAAAGTGAGCTTCAAGTGAGACAAGACGGACGCGCAGTCGGGGAACTGTAACTGGAAGGGCCGCGACGAGCAAGAGAGAACGTCTGCGACGATAAAAAGCAGTCTACAGGATGCAGAACCTATCCACGAATCTGACGCTGGCGCTGCTGAAGCCAGCGACAAGTCTAGAGGGAAAGGCGCAGATGGCGGGGAGGTCAAAGGTGCAAAGCCGGCAAACTCCGCACGAGCAGCTGTCACCGTCATTCACAAACGAGTTTAAATAGCTCAAGAGCATTCTCTTTCTCCTCCATAAAAAATTTGACAATTTTTTTTCATGGGGAAATCACGAGATCCGTAAGAGGCTTTTCATTGTCTCTACTACGGCCACTGGGTAAGCCACAACTGCCTGCTCCTTTGCTCTTACTCCCTGCCTTTCTGCTGCTCTTCGCCACAAATTTTGATTAGAGTGCGCCCAGATTTCAATCTGGGTCCTGTCAGCTGGGAGGACCCACCGCTGATCAAGTCAAGTCGGCCCATGACAGCTGCAGCTGCTCCCCTGAGCTTTGAACCCTGACTCCCCGCTCTCAATGGACGGGCAAACGGCTTTATCTTATTTTGCGTTTGTTAGACATTTTGGCCCCGACGGACTCAGTCGACGGCGCAGTTCTCGAATATCGCTACTTATTTCATTTCCTGTTCTAATCAAGCGGTGGATAACTAAAACACCCCCTGGAACACTCCGGGTCTAGCCGGTTTTGGTCTGTTGGTGCGCTCCTTAGCCTTCGACCTAACAGCTTACTGTCATCTGCCATGATCCATTCCAGCTCTTGGTCAAGTGTACATCTCTAAACCACGGCCGTTAACACTCGTACCGCGGCCACTTCCCAGAGCGTAGATGGCGTCCGACAGTTCAAGTGCTTGACCGGGCTCGCCGCCATATTACGTCCTCTAGTAACTGCGGAATAAACATTCGCCCTTTCGAGATTCGAATAGAGGGTCTCGTGGAGCATCGATCCATCCAGAGCCGGCGATCCTGGTCACAGAGTGGCATCGTTATCAGCCCTCTTCAGTTACAAGATCGTAATCAATTTCCGCTTTTACAGCCCTCTGGTCAACATTTAGCAGACGAACAAGAAATCCAAAGGGGGATGGGGCACTGGCCCCCACTAAGAAGCCTCTCCTCATGGGCGCCTCATTACGATCATAATCCTTGAACTGGCCACTCAAATAACTCGAAGAGAAATACGAGAAGAAAGGTGGGGTGCCTTTCACTGGTCACAAGGCCACAGCGGAGCGGTTCAACGAGTCAGGGCTGATATCGCGGGCGGCATGGCGTGTCATCGATGTCTCACTCTTCCCTCCTCCCTCATTCAACGTGGCGCAGGGATAACCCTCAACGCGTGGCGCCTTCATAACCATAACCTTGTCCCCTAGCGTATCTCGTAAAAGGCGGCCCGATTGCCTAGCAGAGACGCCTCGCGGCTCGCCCACAAGTAATTAGGGGAAGGGGGAGAACCTGCGGAGTAGAAAAGGTAGAAACGGCAGCGACCGAATATCTCGCTGCATATTCCTCTCGGTATCGGTGAAGAATATTTCAGTGAGTGCCAATGACGATAATTGAAAAATTCTCAGCCAAATTATATTCTTTAACTGCTTGCCGAGGCAAGCCTCCGTTTCCAAATCGTACTTGTAGTCTCCTCATGCATCAGTTTACGGCATGAATAATAATGAAGTATTATGAAAATTATTTACCCCTTTCTCTGCTAATGCCGTCTTTGGCCTCTACCTCGTTAACGAGTGGCAAGCAGTACGAAGAAAGTACCCCACAATCACGTTGATTTCTCAATCTGCTTATATATCAGTCGTTATTATGACAGATAGTACTGCGATGGTCACTGTCCGCTGTAGCAGACAAAAAGGAGTAATCTCAAGTCCTGACCCCGTATTCCTCAGTTGGGCACAAAATACCGCTTCAATCCAACGTATTGTGCATCAAGTTGCACATGTATTGCACATAAAACAGCTTTTTCGACTCATTTCCTGCGATTGGGGCTCCTGCCGCACACCATCTTCCAGAGGGTGCAGCTAGAATAGTTCCGTCGGCTCAAGGCCCATCATTCTTCCAGATATCGAATCCTGTTCGTGTTCTCGAGATATTTCATCATCGATTTCGTACCGTACGCTGCTGACGAGAAGAGAATCCAGTAGCGAACGGCCCTTTGTTCTGAACACCCTGTTTCCAACCTCCTAGCAATTGGTGCATAGATTAAACATCACTGGGGTCACGCCTCGATACCGCACTCCAACTTTGCGTTCGACTTGACTAAAGGTCGACGCGCTAGCTGTGAGCGCGTCCATAGGAGTGGGACGACCAGTGATGGAAGCTAAATGAAAGTGGATGCCTCGCTCGAGAGAACAGCAGCAGATATGAAACTGGTAGATTAGCTGCTACTTATTTTGGGGTTGTATTGCTTGTAACGAACGACCTATTACTCTCGAGACTATGGTCGACAAAGAAAATTTAGACAGGAAGTTATTCTCACTCCAGAATTCGAATAGAGTTGTGGTAAAATTGCAATATGACACCATAGATATAACATACAATATCGATAGCTGGAAGCAGAGAGAGAGGCTGTTTGAATGGGATAGAAGAGTCCACAGACTTTGCCTTAAGAAAGTTTTAATATCGTACTATAGATCATAAAAAGTCGTATGAAAGGTGTTTTAAGTGTCTAGGTCAGTGATGGGGAGCACTGGGTCTGGAGTCGAAATGTCGAGCATCGATGGAGATGATATAATTATCCGATATAGACGTCATAGTAAGCCTTAGAAATGCTGCATTTCATTAAAAGAACACGGTGGCAAAACGAAGCGTCTCACCATTACACCTTCCAGAACCAATCTCTTCATGACGCGTAGATGGCCCTCAATCTACTCTTTTCATCCTTGTACAGATGAAGAAGAAGACGAATCGGCCTTTCTAGTCCATCGTCCGACCTTTGTTTCCTCCCATTTCCGCATCTGCGCTGTCGGTACGAGATCCTTGACCCCTGGATTCTCCCACAACTCGACGCTCTTCCTCGCTTGTCGTAGGTGATATTCAATCACAGCTATATCCCGTGGGGTGATGGCCTCTTGTACTTGTGGTCTCCGAAACGTCCATCGAATCAACGTCCGAAATCGTATTTGCGACCCGATGGGTTTCGTACGTACAATCCTTAACGCTCTATATACCAATAAGGGAGAGAAGGAGAAGGAGAAAGAGCGGGTTCAGTTTCCCTTGTTATGACGCGACGATAAAATGCCAGTTTTTTTTTCTTTGGCAGATTTTATATATAGCAGTGGGAATATGTACCTTCTATAGAGAGAAATAACTTCATTTTGAAGTCCTGATCTATGGACCATAGGGAAAAGGAGATTATCACGTGATCAGATATCGGGCAGAGGTTATGGCGGAGTCCAGGCAAGGTCTGGCCTGTCAGTCCTCGGACCCGACTCGAACCAGATTGCACCCTAACCGCAGCACGATATATTTAAGAGTATACAAATACAACGTAAAACCAACGAGAGGACGTCCCGTTAGGCCATTGGAGGAGGTCGTTATAAGTAATGGTCGGGGATGTCCAAGATCGCTTTGTATACATAGAAGCCTTGGTACATCCGCACAAAATGCTTCGACTCTAGTCATGTTTCATACATGATGCCGATGCAACTCGTAGGCTCGTGAGCTCTCGGGCCTCAGATCTTGCTGATTTATACATCCCAAACAGTCAGTGGGAGTAGAAGCGACTCAAGCTTCGGTGTGTCGTCTTCATTCAGAGTGCCTCTGTCCCAGGTTTGGGTCACTGCACTATACCCTTGCATTTCGTCTTGATCCAGTTTTGAACATCAATATGGCATAGTTAAAGAGCGTACAAATATAGTTTAAACCAACTCTCGTTGGAAGGAGGAGGGTCGGAGGTGGCAGGGTTCAAGTCATGATTCGTCGTCTATCGACTCGACAATCAACAAGCAAGAATGTGACTGCACCCCGAATATAGGATCTCGGAGAGATAGCTTAGAGGATAACGCATGAGTGTTTCAAAAAAGGAAGGGAAATTGTATTTTTGCATCGTTAGCAGATGCACAGGAAGTACCCAGAGCGAAATCCGGCAGCCCGAGTATTACCAACAGAAGAGGTTTATCTCATCTGGGTAGAGTGAGCCGTGGGTCCGTGGGGGTTTGCGAATGCCTTTGTCCTTTCTTGGATCATGAACAGGCCGTCGGTGCCTTTCTTAGTGTTAATGAGAGCAACGGCGTATCAGTATGATGATCCATCGAATAGATCCCGTTTGGTTCTGGATCGTTTTGTGGAATGGACATTTTGCAAGGCGGCGGGCGTTCAGAGTGCTATTGGTTGGGTACTTGTGACCATACGACTCTATATAAACTCACTGGTGAATATTCAAGTATCTTATTGTAGAAAAAGGCTGTTTCCGAAATTCGTGGCTCGATGTGACAACGCAGTCTCTCTATTTGACGATCAACTCTGTCGTTTTTGTAATGCTATTTTAGCGAGAATTCGAGTGGGAATATTAATTACAGAATTATGTATAAATCAACTCACAGGCGATTTCTGTAAGAACCTCCTCTCCTTTCGGCTGAGATCGGGCCCCGCTGTTGTTTTGCCCGGTACTGTCCATCATATCTCGTTATACCTCCTCTCAGTGCATAATATTCCTTTCCGCATAGCCTACATGGTCATCTAAACGGATCTGTCCCTCATTTACGTTTAGACATCGCTGGGAGATACAAGCAATGGTCAGGTTTGATTGTCTTGATCTAGTTTGTACCTGAATTTTCGGTGTGAGAAAAGAAAAGGACGCTCCGGGATTCGAACATCCCGGCCTCCAAGTTGCAATCACTCGACGTGCAACCGTCTACACTAAACGCCTTGGGATGCGTATTTCCAACACCAATATAACACGTTTAAAGAGCGTACAAATACAGTTTAAACCAACTCCCGTTTGGAGGGTCGGAGGTGGTAGGGTCCAAGCCATGCATGGTTCCCCCTCAGCTACGGCCTACCGCTTACAGTCGAACCTCATTGGATCTCTCAGCCAACAGTTCACCTCATTATGAACTTAGAACCTGTAGAGAATGGTGCGGCGACCAGGTTTGTGCAATACAAATTCACTTTGTGCATAGATAGATATCCCCAATGCTTTGATTTCAGTCATATTTGACGTTGATGAACTAAGTGATATCGTGAGTGCTCAGACGTCGCTTCTTCAAGCATATACTCCGCGCTGGAAAGGGGTGTGGGACGCAGGTTGGTTTGACGCCACACTGGGCAATGGGGTCTCCTCTCTTCACTATTTTGCGCCCTATATACCTTTGCACTCGCTCATCTGATCTATAACAATTCCACTCCCATCTTGGGGCCCCAATCTGCTTGCGATGGATAATACTACAGAGCGATCGACTGCGCTTGGACACTCTGATATCTTTCCGATCCTCCCAATGCTTTCTTTCGTGGCCTTTGTTTGTTGCATGCTCATCTTACCAGCATTTACCAAGACCCGTGTGGTCGCCTTGACCACCCTCACATCGTGGCTTGCATTAGGAAATCTCGTGATCTGCATCAATATGTGCGTATGGAGGAATAATACTCGCAACGTTCCCATCTACTCCGATTTCGGTACGTTTTTGTTTCTTTTCTGTCGAAGCTCACACATCTTGCTGAAGCACTCCTCACCTCAAGTGGTACTTCTCTGGTCCATGTATACAGTAATCATATATCTCAACCTTCTTTGTTTTCACAAGTTTCTTTGGAATATGACGAGGCCGCGCTCATCTCTCAGGATTTATGACAACGTAAGAGTCCGATTGTGGTAGACGTCAGAGCGAATGAAACAATTCCTTTCACAGAGAATATACTTTAACAGACTCGATATATTCCTGACTGTAATCTTGCCAATATTGTGGACACCCCTCAGTAAGTCGCATACGTACGGGTAGAGAAGAATACTGGAATGACATCAATCAGAACTTCTCACATTCCATGGACGGTACGAAATACTCGAGGATATCGGGCCGTATTTCATCTCAGCGGTGTCATTGGAGTCTATCTTAGTCCACAATGTCCCCTTGGCGGTGATCACTGTCGTATCTGTCTGGTATCTTGGTAATATCGCTTTCGCCATGCTTATACACTTACTCATGATACCCATAGTACTCACTATCATCAATGTTTGGCGTGCACGTTCTAGAGAGCCTCTGAAGAGAGTCGCTGAACTCGACTTCGGTTACACTCTTCCAAAGAAAAAAGTTAATAAATACCTGGTCTTCTCAACAATCTCTATAACAAGCATACTATTTGGCTTTATGTGGACCCTCAAACCAATTATCCAAGACTTAAGATCGGGAAATTTGTTGTTCACGAGGTCGAGTATTCATGACAACATCCGACAGCTACCCTTTATATACATCTCCCATCGAAATGAAATATATCCAGCCAACAAGTTGTTTCGTGAATGTTTCTTCTTTTCTATTCCAGTAATGACGATTATACTTTTTGCTTTCTTTGGACTAGGGCCTGAAGCACTCAAGACATATCACTCATGGCTACGAACCCTCTTCTCCTTACTCAAACTGCATATCCTCTTCAATTTCCTCCAGACCTATCCGTTACGACTTGTCAGCTGGTTCAATCGACGAGCTGAATCTGTGGACCCAGGATACTTTATCCCATTCGAATCAAACGACATCACTCTGGATCCACTACCACTTGTCGATCTACCCAGAACATCGAGAAGATCACCCATACAGCCTCCTGCTCAGCCAAGAATCAAACCGTCACTTCATCTGGCTCCTCTGACAGGCATCCAGAAAAGTGTCCCCACCGGAATTTCCCCGTTGGAGGAGAGAAGGACGTATCACAAGCAGGCCGTCCCTACAGAGCCACGCCCAATTCACCATTCCCCTCAATCACGACCGAGCGCAAAAGACAGACAAGTGTTTGTGGCATCCGATGGACGTATAGCTCATCATAAAGAACCCATATCATCGCGGCTTGTACCACTAACGTCCAGACCTCTCTCTCCTAGTCGACCTCGCCCCAGTGACCGATTGCCTCCACCGTATCGGCGACCTGTTGACCGAGGTTCTACATCAGATCCATTCTTTACTCTGTTTTAGGACAGTTTGTATGAGCGCTTCTTGAGATTGACTGTATTGTACTTGTCTGCCAGACTTGTGTTAGCCCAAGTTATGTACTACCAAATTTACCAAATGCAAAGTGATCCTACCGATTCAACGACCAGAGAAGGGTGTGATTGTGTTCTGTAAATACGATTTAGGAGAGCCAGTTTAGAGAATAACGCCTAAGTGTTCCATGAAGGGAAGAGGAGCTGTATTTTCACATCATTAGAAGATGTACAAGAAGTGCTCAAGTGAAATATGGTCGGCAGCTCGAACGTTACCAACAGAAAGGGTTCAAGTGACCCAGGTGGAGTGGTGGTGGCACGCCTTAGTCTGCTCAATAGGGGCATATATGGAGTAAAAATAGGGTGCATGAGTGGGATAGAAGATTCATCCCAATAGATCCATGTTGTCGATCCATGGTACGAGGAACTCGGTGAGTGGCAGGTGCGTGGAGGCTTCTCAGAATGCCTTTGTCTTTTCTTGGATCATGAATAGGTCATCGGTGCGTTTCTCATTGTCAATGAGAGCGATGGCGTATCCATGTGGCGACCCTCATTGAACGGAGGGTGTTCCAATAGGATGCATGTTAGTCCTTGAAACGCGGTATGGAATGGACATTTGTGCGGTTCTGGTATATTGGAGCATGATAGCACCCGCCAAACAGCACCTCACCCAAGCTTACACTGGGAATGAGTAGCTCGAAGGAAGGCAAAGGGCGGAAAGCGGTCAGATATGACATAGCAGCTTCCTTCAAAGTTCTGTGAGGTCATTAGCGGATCTTTGAACATTCTACCGTGGTGGAAGATGGTTGCTCCCAGATTCGTGTGTGTGTGTGAGACACGGTCGGCTCCCAGTGGAATGAGACCGCGTTTACCACTTCTCAGTCAAACTTTAGCCAGCGTCTTGCGTACCACTTCATTGGAATACCAATCGTTATCCTAGAGCAGACTCCAAGTACCTACGGCCACAATTGGATTTCGGCAAGGAATCCTGGGCAAGCCCGTACTCTAGGTAACGCCTGGGGCCTCAGTGGACGGTCGAAGGAGGCTTCCATCTGACATCTTAAAGTGGTAGGGCAGACGGATTGGTTGTCCCAACAGGTCCCTTCCCATCATCGCAAACCCAACCCGACGCCCGTCATACCTCAAGGGCTTGAGTGACGTAGCGATTAGTGTTGTTTCTCCTAGCGTTATTTAGTGTGTATAGAAGTGAGAATAGTAGCTAAAAGGATAGCTCATTGATCGTATAAATCGACTCACAGGCGATTTCCGTAAGGGCCTCCAGCTGCGAACAAGTTTCTGCAGTTGCTTTGCTTGAAACTGTCGTTCATATTTTGCTACCATTCCATTCAACACCTCAATCCCGTTCCGCATGACCTGCATAGTCGTTTTGAATGACCTGGTGACATTACCTTAACTTCACCCGGTAAGTATAGGCGATGGCCACTTTTGGTCGTCCTAATCCAGTTTGAATATTAATATGGTATATTTACAGAGTGTACAAAAAATCAATCTAGCCAACTCCAGTTGGAAGGGTTGGAGATGGTAGGGTTCAACCGTTCAAGTTATGGTTCGTGAACTTCACTAAATCCCTCTTCGTTAGCTCCCTCCAGCTCCAGCTCTAGCTGTAGTACAGGCCGGCCTTATTAGGACCCGTTGGTTAATAGGCTACCTAATTGTGAACTTGGACCGTGTAGAGGACGGTGCGGAATGAGATATGAGATCAGCTTTGCGAAATAAAACTCACTTTGCGCATAGATAGGTGCTGGTGTATATCCCCAAAATGCTTTGGCTTTTGTCATATGCATGTTGATGAACTGAGTGTTCTTGCGAGTGCTCTGACATTGCGTCTTCAAGCATCCCACGCTGTAAATGGTATGTGGGACCCAGGTTGTATCGAGGCTCCGTTCAAGCGCCTCCTCTAATCAAAGTTTGAGCCCTTGTCATCCAAAGTTTGAGCCCTTGTCAATGACTATTGATATACCTTTGCTTTTGTTCGAGCGACAATGCGTCACCCCAATCTTAAGCCCCCAATCTGCTTGCGATGGATAATACTACAGAGCGATCGACTGCGCTTGGACACTCTGATATCTTTCCGATCCTCCCAATGCTTTCTTTCGTGGCCTTTGTTTGTTGCATGCTCATCTTACCAGCATTTATCAAGACCCGTGTGGTCGCCTTGACCACCCTCACATCGTGGCTTGCATTAGGAAATCTCGTGATCTGCATCAATATGTGCGTATGGAGGAATAATACTCGCAAC
>WSTQ01000051.1:0-41016 GCA_019627725.1 Serendipita sp. 401 | reverse complement strand
CCCTCACATCGTGGCTTGCATTAGGAAATCTCGTGATCTGCATCAATATGTGCGTATGGAGGAATAATACTCGCAACATTCCCATCTACTCCGATTTCGGTACGTTTTTGTTTCTTTTCTGTCGAAGCTCACACATCTTACTGAAGCACTCCTCACCTCAAGTGGCACTTCTCTGGTGCATGTATCCAATAGTCACATATCTCAACCTTCTTTGTTTTCACAAGTTTCTTTGGAATATGACGAGGCCACGCTCATCTCTCAGGATTTACGACAACGTAAGAGTCCGGTTATGGTACAGTCGAAGCAGATGAAATATTTCTTTCTACAGAGAATAAATCATAATAGGCTCGATATATTCCTGACTGCAATCTTGCCAATACTCTGGATACCCTTCAGTAAGTCGCACAAGTACGAGTAGGGATGGATACTGGAATGACACCAATTAGTGCTTCTCACACTCCAAGGACGGTACGACATATTTGAGGATATCGGACCTTTTTTTGTCTCAGATGTGTCACTGGCGAACGTCTTAGCCCGCCAAGTCCCCTTGCTGGTGATCACCGTCGCGTCTGTCTGGTATCTTGGTAATATCGCTTTCGCCATACTTACACATCTACTCATGATATCCATAGTACTCACTATTATCAATGTTTGGCGCGCACGTTCTAGGGAGCCTCCGAAGAGAGTCGCTGAACTCGACCAAATACGCTTCGATTACATTCTCCCCAAGAAAAAAGTTGATAAATACATGATCTTCTCAACCATTTCTCTAACAGGTACACTATTTGGCTGTATATGGACTATCGTACCAACTCTTCGGGACTTAAGAAGCGAGCGTCCGTGGTACACAAAGTCGGATATCCGCAACAACATTCGGCAGCTACCTCTTATAATCATTACCCCTCGAAATAAAGTCAATCCAAGTTACATGCTTAGGCGCAATGTTTTCTTCTCTTCTATTCCAGTAATGGCGATTATACTTTTCGCTTTCTTTGGTCTAGGGCCTAAAGCACTCAAGACATATCACTCATGGCTACAAACCCTCTTCTCCTTACTCAAATTGCCTACCCTCTTCAATTTTCTCCGGACCTATCCGTTACGACTTGTCAGTTGGTTCACTCAACGAGTCAAATCTGTGGATCAGGAATACTTTATCCCATTCGAATCAAACGACATCACTCTGGATCCACACTCACTTGTCGACTTACCCAGAACGTCGAGAAGATCACCCACGCAGCCTCCTGCTCAGCCGAGAATCAAACCGTCACTTCATCCGGCTCCTCTGGCAAGCTTCCAGAAAAGTGTCCCCACCATAATTTTCCCATTGGAGGAGAGAAGGACGTATCACAAGCAGGCCGTCCCTACAAAGCCACGATCAATTCACCATTCCCCTCAATCACGACCGAGCACAAAAGACAGACAAGTGTTTGTGGCATCCGATGGATGTATAGCTCATCATAAAGAGACCGTCTCATCACGGTTTGCGCCACAGACGTCCATACCTCTCTCCTTTGATCGACCCCGCTTCAGTGACGGATTGCCTCCTCCGTATCGGCGACCTGTTGACCGAGGGTCTATATCAGATCCACTTTTTGCTCTATTTTAGGATATTCTGTATTACCGTCTCATGAGATCGATTGTATTGTACTCGTCTGCCAGAATTGTGTTAGCCCAACTCATGTACTACCAAATTTACCGAATGCAAGGTCGTCCTACCGATTCAATAACAAGAGGAGAGTATGAAAGTCCTCCAGAAATACGATTTCGGAGAGACAGTTTAGAAGATACCGCACGAATACCCCATGAAGAGTGAGGGAAGGAGAAACTGTATTTTGGCATTGTTAGCATACACACAGGAAGTACTCATCGCGAAATCTGGCACATAGTCCGAGTAGCATCAACAGATGCAGTTGAGGTGATCTGGGTGGAGTGAACCCAGACCACGAGATACTGTCGACTATGGTGGCGCCTGGTTTGGCCAACGGTGCTATGTGCGGAGTATGGTCCAAGATGAAGAAATGTGAGTCGGAGAGATGGGATATCTAACCACAGTATTTCCTATGGCGAGGAACTCGGTGAGCAGCAGGTACGTGGTGGCCTGAATGCCTTTGTCTTTTCTTGGATCCCGAAGAGATCTTCGATACGTTTATTAGTGTATGAGTGGCGACTTATTCCAATAGAGCCATTCGGCAGTCTGTAATATTGTCTATGGCGATGAACCTGGTGATCAATGAGTGTGTAGTGATTCCCCTGGATGAATACTCTTGTTCCTTATAGGGACATGAAGAGGCCGACAATGCCTTTCTTAGCGCCACTTCGAGGTCTTATTTCAATCATCCTTTGTCCCAACGATTCTGAAAAGGAGTAAAACGAGGTTGATAACGCCGACTAGTTATAGAAACACGACGATTTTTCGATGAATCGGGGCTCAAGCGGAGATTCCAGCAGCAGGAATACCGTCCTTCACGGCGAGCCATGCCTCGCGAGTCGATACGGCCTTCCACCACCGAGCGACATTGGGCCATTTGGTCTCGTTCGTCATGAAATCGTACCCGAGTTGAGTGACAGTTTGACCGTACGGAAGGAAGAAGAGATCGGGCAATGTTAACTCCTGGAAAAATGGCCATGAGCAAGGTCACATTGAGCAGACGACGGGGAAGTCAAGAAGGAAGCGGAGAGAAGTGGGGGAGGGGGACAAAATAAAAGGTTCAGCTGTGTGACTTACATCTCCGGCTATGTACTTCTGTCTCGACAAGAGGAGCTCGAAACCGTCCATTTTAGTCGTAAGCTTCGCTTCGTAGCTCTTGATAAACTCCTCGTTTGGTTCTCTTCCATGAAACCTGATAGAGGTCATCGTAAGTAGAAATAGAGTAACTGCAGCGGGATGGGGTGGGAGAGATTGTGAACGCACTTTGAGGCTATTTTTTCTATAAACAGACCCTCTGCACCCGGATTAAAGTTGTTATTCTCGATGCTGATTCCTTGGTCGATGAGCACCATGGCGTTAGCGTCAGTCAAGTCAGATGGCAATAATGGAGTTCCGGAGGAAGCGTATTTTGTTGCAATATAACGGCCGATAGCCCTGCTCTCGAATACAACGAGTCCGTCATCCTGTGTGTAAAAAGACAAGGTTTAGGTTCCATGGGCATTTAGAGGAATAATATAAGTCGATATACCTCGAGGTAGGGCATCTGTCCGAAAGGCTGCTTTTCCTTCCAAGCATCCGTTTTGATTTCAGTAAGTTCGGGTTGGATGAGTTCGTATGGGACCTTCTTTTCATGCAATACAGCGGCGACACGACGTCCACAGGTAGACTGCGGGTGTGCGTGGAGTATGAGGACCATCACGAGAGTAGGCTTTGAGGTGAGGAGAGTAGTAGTTTTGCTTGTCCATTGCAAGGTTGAGAACGGGTCCCCTTTTATACCAGATCTAGATGAGCCATTTTTGTCAGGTCTCCGTAACGATGCTTGCATTTGCTAACCAATCCTCCATGGTCGAATGGTCGAATCATTAAAATGTCTAGGTTGTTGACTCGTGAGGGATTATTAAGCCATCATCTGGCTAGGGTGAGGGGATAAGCTTGCTTATGGCCAATGAGCAAGTTTAGCCGTTGGCGTTGGAATTAGGAAATTTCAAACTCCGCCCTTTATACCACGGGAATATATATAAGTCACGAAAACACGTCGAATAAAAGGACGAATATAGAGACACGATATACCCAAACCATAATCCAAAATCAACAGTTATATACCGATCCCAGTAGCCTTCAGCTTGCGTCAAGAAACCACACAAGATAGTACCCTTAGGTCGCAATTGCGCCGTCATCCCGAACCGCCTGTTCTCTAATAGCATTCATTCGAACCAAACGCTCAATTTCCACGTTCAAAGCCCAGCACCACGCATCTCTCTCAAGCTTACTCCTTGCGCGTAATACGAGGAGTTTATGGTGACTATTCAGCGGTGGCACGCTCTCTGCGTCTGTAACCATCCATCGAGTGTGGGTGGTAGTTGTGGTAGTTGTAATACCCGCATGGGAAGTAGCTTTTCCCGTTGAATCAGCATGCGTTGGTTGAGGCAACTTTTCAAGATGGCGGTCGGCGGACAAATGGCGGTACCTGCAGAAATACATACCCTTGAGCCCTGATGTAGCCATGACATAAATCCATACATACCGAATGATGATTAGGGTATCTATGTCACGGTCATCTGTTTCCAATCCATCTTGGAATCGTCTCGGCACCGGTTCAAACCCCCCGTTCCCCTCGTCGAGTTCCAAAGCGGCAAAGTGTCCAGAAGTGACGAAAGCGTCCAAGAGGTTGATAGACTTCGCATGGCTATGCATTGCCCTCGGGGAGTGGGCACGGGAGGACGCCAGCCTGAAGCGAATGAGATGTCCAGCGACCAAAACAAAGTAGTAGTGCCTTAAGTTTCGAGTGAGTATCTGACCGCAATTCAAGGCAGCAACGGTATCGTTCACCTCATCTGTCCTTTCACGCCTGTCCTCATAAACAATCGACCAGCACGAATAATACTCCTACAACCTTCCAGAACGCACCAATGCCACCACCGACCTAGAAGTGGTGACGCGTCACGCGGATCTGGTGGTGGAGCGGGGTATACGCTTTCCCCAATTCGTGGAACTAGGAACCGGGTGCGACCAGACATAGCATGCACAATGTCCATTTCAAGCCGTGCATCCACACGATGTCGACGAGTCCAGTAAACGACCAAAGCCCGTATAGTGTTAACCCATTCGACCGCAATCTTACAACTATACGCCTGTGTAACGCAATACATCAGTCGAAGAAGACGCCAAATCAAGAATCTTACTTCGAAGCGGATAACTTCAGAGTTGCGTAGGACCAACTCAAACGACCGACGTTTTTTCAATTCTTGCTTAGCGTCCCCTGCCAGTTTATCCAGTTCTTCATCTCCCCCTAGGTCACTGTCATCTTCAGCAGTTGGCTTTATCAGCGCTATTTCTCCGTTCCCCTGTTCTAGTTCCAGATCGATGGGTGGTAAATCGTGATTCATTTCTAATCCCTCGTTTGACAGACCTTCTTCATGCGCATGAGAGGTTGTCGTTGTCGCGTTAGTCGTCGAAGAGGTTGTCCTTTCGCGAGCATTCGCCGATTCTCCCGACTTTGTATGCTTGCTAGTCGATCCACGGCGATTAACAGTTGACAACACCTCCTCCGCCCTTCTGACAGTTTCAATGGTCCTCATATCAAGGAATGATTTTGCGTTCAATATCTGAGCCGCGCCTCGCCGAACTTCACTGGCCCTTGTTATCACCGGTGTGGCGGCTCTACTACTTGAATCGGGATTAGGCGACGTCTGATCCTGGTCAATTGGTTCGTCTTGCATCGCAGCTGTCGGAGGCTGCGGTGGATGTGCATGTTGTTGTGGAATGAAAAATATATTGCTGTTGTGGGTTGCCAAATAGATAGGATCCTTAAGATGAGTTTCCGGCTTATAGCGATATAGATAACCCTCGATTGCCGGGGGCTCTCGCAGGACAGTATCGTTGCCGAGAGCGAGCCTTGTCGGGAAATGTTCTGCGACTCGAAGCTCGAGCTCGGAAGGGAACCGAGGCTACGATATTACTTTAGATGCAACGATGATTCAAGTGAGTTCTCCTGCACGTACGTTCATTAAAGCCACGCCAAAAAGCACAGACCATGGTCGATTTAGCCCGTTGACATCATCCTGTAACCAAGCCCAATCGAGATTGCTTTCTGTACGCCAACATAGCTCCAGTTTACCGGCTTCTCTATCTTCTCTTGGTTTGAGGGCACTTTCGATTAGGAGATCCCACTCGGGAATTCCACTCATCTGCTCCCTGCAATTATGAATGACTCTTTCTCTGGTGAAGCTCCGATAACCCTCCATCCCTGAGACAAAATCTATGGCTGGAATGGGAAAACTGACGCGGGCATCGATAGCTGGACAGCGGATTTCTACGGAATCCGGAATCTCACCACCTAGTCTACGCCTGTCATACTACATGAGTGTACATTCCGGTGATGAGGCACTTACATACCATAGTCTCCAAACCCAGTCAACGGACCGAGAACGGCTCTTTGTTTTGCATATGAATATAAGCGTTGTCAGCTTATCTTCATGGTCTCGGTAAACGGGGAGATGTGAATGAGCTGTAGACTTTGGACACGTGATGCAAAATGACA
Organism: Serendipita sp. 401; assembly: GCA_019627725.1. Lineage (NCBI taxonomy): Eukaryota > Fungi > Basidiomycota > Agaricomycetes > Sebacinales > Serendipitaceae > Serendipita > Serendipita sp. 401. Next base: position 34,828 of record WSTQ01000051.1, on the reverse strand, counting down.
TATCAACTCTCGAGAAGATTGAAACGGTCGTCTTTACTGGAATTAAAGGGATTTTGTATGCCAGGTGCTTGTGCTTCGTAAACCATTCCTTCGCGGTGATAGTCTAAAGAAGTGTACCAGATAAAGATAATACAGCAAAAATAGGAGGTGATGAGACGTACGTATTGTTCATAAAGCTCGATCGACGACTTCCTCCAAACAACTAGGTACTCTCTCCACATAGTTGCCCGTTCTCTCCTTACCTCCGGCATCTCCAATAACTGTTGCTCATCGAGATACTTTGAAATCGATCCCGAAGTAGAGAGAACACGTATTAGCATACGATCTAAACCAAAGATAGATCAGAAAAGTCGACTCTCGGGGGTCGATATCTAAAGTACCTCGTAAGATGACATCTCCAGCGTCATCTAGTGGCTGAAGTTCCTCATTGATTCGAGCAGCTGCTCCTGCGCTGGTGTTGAGGGATGGTTCGCGAGTAAGAACCTCATTGGGGGAAGCAGTTGGCTCCTCACTTCGGGGCGTTTCAGAGACATTGCCTCTGACACCCGCCGGGTCCTCGGGAAATGTGACCTTCCCCTTCCCTTTCTTCTTTCCACTCAGAGAGTTAGATCGACTCGGGACGCGGAGGGCTGATCGCACCGCGCTTGCCGCTTCTCTTAGTGAAGCAGCACTACCCGATTTCCTGATATCTTGTCTTCTTTTTGAGAGGGAAGTAGTGGATTCGTTTGAAAGAGGTTCGGGAGTGGTCGTTCGTGGTGGGGCGAGAAGGTGGGTCGTGGACACGTAAGACCCAACCTTGGACCCTGTCGCGGACATGACTTGAGATCCGGAAGAATCTATGCTCTTGATAGCAGTGGCACTTAGGTTTCGGCCCCCCGTGTCCCCTATTAATGTTATGGGGTCGGGCATATTAGTTTCGGCGGCTGTTGCCTTGAGCCCTGGCGAGAGTGTAGTGTCTCCCAGCACTTCAGAAAATGCTCTCGCGTCTCCTTCAGGTGATGCTACGGAGACAGCCTTGTCATCAGCTATGCTCGTGCGTCCAACTACTGGCGGTTCCTCGTGCTGAGAGGCTAACGTCGAAAGACCTAAAATATCCTTGCCGACTTCGAAGCTATCTCCAATCCATTTCTTCGTTGTAGGTGCAGTCGCCATTTTTCGATTATCCTCGCTCAAGAGCCAGCCGCTCTGCTTCAATCGCTGTACAATTTCCCGTCTAATTGAGCCCTCTTGGCGATCAAAATCTTCCTTTCGACCGCCGGTGCTCATGAAGAAGCGAAATGCCCGTTCGCGGCTGATCCCCTCTTCGGAGCTCAAGCTTCTTCGATTGTGCATTGACTGTGAAGTGACTTGCTTCTTTATTCCAAGAAAGTTAAAGCCCTTCATCATCATACCAGGTCCATGGCTATTATCGTCCCTCGACAAGTCGCCCAATGCAACTGTCTCTGGCATCGGCCCCAGAAATAGCCGTCGTTGATGATGATCATCCTCTGCTTGTAATACGGAAGGTGATGGCTTGACTATTATTTCTGCATCTGGAGGAGGTACAGAGCCGGTAGTCGTCTTATTAGTGTCAATGTTGGTGGACATGGCCAGCTCCAAGTGTCAGTCCAGATCCGGAGATATACAAAGACGGCGACCCTGATACGATGCCACACGAACGAACCGCTCTTATTTGTTTGAGGAAACTACTGGATTCACAACCTTGAACATTCACTAACCTTAAAGAATCTGCTACCGCCGCCAACGTATATAAATGACTCAGATAGAACGTCGGGAGCAAAGCCGTAGTTTCAACAACTGGCACTATTTGTATACACAGGGTCAGATATAAAGGAGTAGATAAGGGAATAGATGGTCATGTTGAGAGCTATGTGTTCCGAGATTTTCAATCGTTGAGATTTTGGAAGGATCCATGTATGTCGATGTTAGGACTTCCTCACTTCGGGACCGTCGTCGTCCTAATTGATGCGTCTGTAGTCGTAATAGGAGGTTTACATGTTTTCTTGTGCCTAGTTTTCCAATCCATTTTCTATGGTATTACGTTTGGGTGGCTCAATCTCCAATTCTTCACGTTAAGCACACTCACCTGACAGTTTGGCGAGCAATAGAACACCGACTGCGGAGTTGGCCATCTGATCAGCATATTTCTCGACCGGAACGCACATATATTCACCTTGCATTGCGAGCAGGTCTTTAATTTATCGAATCCTAGCCCCTGCTGGATAGTACACTGTTCGATCCGTTATTATGTCAGCTCCTCACGATGTCCAAAGCTAATCTACACTCACCGTCCAGTTTGTGCAGGAGATATTCTGTGGTCCTCGACCACGAAGCCTAGTTTCCTTCGCCTCTTCCATCCTACCGAGGGCTTCCAAAGCCCTCGCCAGGTTATCCCTTGATACAGCCGTATCGAAGTCTTCCCCTAGTCCCTCACGTATCTCCACGGCCTTTCTCAGAGAAACTTCACTCTCGGCGAACTTTCCCATTTCGAATTGAATTTCGCCCAGCTTATTCCAGCTGAGACCTGAGGTCGACGAGAATGGCCCATGCATCTTTTCATCAATAGAAACGATCTCTTTTTGTTTGGGTTCCGCGAGAATGTGCTTGTTTTCGTTACGGTATGCCGTAACCTGTGGTTAACACAGATGTGAGGCATGGACAAGGTTGGTGAATGTTGATCAAGTAGTAGAATGTGTAATGCGTCACTCAGATATTTGCATATGTTCGAAACAGCTCGCTCTTACCTCGTTCATGAGGCTCATTCTCTCTACCCACATCATAGCAGTATTCGCTGAAGAAGGCGATGTACGATCCAGAAAGCTTGCACTCATATGTAGTGGCTCTTTCCTTGGCTGCGTCTTGCGGTGGCGACGGGACGACATGACGTGCCACTTGCTTTCAAACGGAGTGAAACAGAACCTTCAGCACAATGACAAAGGGATAGGTCATGTTAGACCATGGTTCGCATGAGCTTTCTGGTTCGCAAAATTATAGCCAAAGGCTTAAAGTCTCTCACCAGGTTCGTGGACGTCGAAAGGGAGAAAGAGATTTCAACACAGCCACTTAGCCCCTGACCTCAGCTTGCTAGGATGCGTCTCCGTTCGTTATTGCCAACGTTATCCACTCAACTTTCAAATACCCAGTCTGAAAAACTCTTAAGCGAACTTGCTTCGCTTCAAGTCACCCTTGCAGAAGACCTCATCTTACGTTCTTCTTCAGATGAGTTCTTTGAGCTTCTCACCCATGGGCTGATCGAGAAAAGAGACTGGAAGAGACTATATGATGAAGTTGCAACGTTTTCCACGTCCATTGGAGTCACTGGGACCGTACGATGGAAAGAAGAAGTACACAGGAAGGAGTTGTCCACCATTGGAAATGAAATACCTCTGATTTCAACAGGAATCGAAAGTGTCGATCGCCTTGTTGTCTTTCCGAGTTGGGGAGTTGTCGAAATAGCTGGACCCTTAGGAAGTGGCAAAACGGTTGGGAGTTTCCCTTGCAGAATTATCATTATCCTCATATTTCTATTGAATACTTATAATGGGTTCGAAATAGTCGTTAATAACTCATCTCACTCTCAAGTATCTCATGGATTGTCCAGAGTCTTCTGCGACATGGATTGATACTTTAGGTGGATTCTCGCCAGAACATGCCAACAGAACAAAGGAGAAACTTGAGAGCCGCTTTAAACTGCAGGTGTGCTCAGTAAATTTCCCCACTTCTCCTGGCTACGAAGGATCACAGTCAAATGTGCACAGGGCGCGGATCCGCTGACAAGACTCGAAGTTGTCCCGTGTACGGAATTATCATCAGCATACGATATCTTGGAAGGAGTTGTATCACAGGTAGAGGTGTGGACTGCTTAACCATTTACTGGCATTAGCGGCTTATCTTAACATCAAATACAAGGAAAACCAAATGAGTAAATTCATTGTGGTCATTGACCCCATCACCCCTTTACTTGGTCCCGGTCTGAGCGCGACATCTTCTAAAGGTATGACTTGCCTGGTTCGCCATTTCACAACTGAGAATTCTAGGCCACGCACTCATGATTACATTTATGAGACATCTCTCCACAATTTCCGAGACTCACGGGGTCCTTTTCCTTGTACGTGATCTCTCATTACGTTCCTACACCGTCTCAGTCTTCTCCTGTCAACTTTGCTGAATAGCCTCCTGTTAGGTCGCTAACACTGCTACTCGTATTCGTCGCGCATCAGTCACCGAACAGGCTGGGTTGAGTGATCACTCCATGTCTCGTCCATTCGATCCAACTTCAAGTTTCGCATACAAGCCATCCTTGGGTCCCTCTTTCACATATCTCACCGATATGTCACTGTTCATAACTGTGATGAACAGGCGGGACGGAAGAGACGCTGAGACTCGTCGAGTGAAAGTCAAGGTGCTGAAGTGTCGGCAGTCGGTGAGTAAATCCCAGCTCAAGAGCCTTGTTTATATGATGAAATTAACGACAGAGACAGTCCTCTGGAGCCATTTGTTGCATAGATATGAGGAGTGGTTGTCTTGTTGTTGGGGAAGAGTTATTGGGAAAGCCATAGAATATACACGGTCACCGAGGGGATCAATCATGTGTTTTCTTTCGCATAGGCTTGTAGCCGGATGATAGCAGGCCCACAGGACGACGGACGCGGAGATCAAGTAAGCCTCTGGAGATAAGTAAGCCATAGCCTAAGCGGTTGTATGGTAGAAGACTTGTTTGGATCCCATCTCTGTTACATATAAAGGCCCTAACTCCTAAGGTTTCTCCAAACTGTTTTCCTTCATTAGGTTCGCTTTTTCTCGACCCTTAGCGTCGACCACTTTCAGAGGGACGGCCATCGCATCGTTCACGCTTTTTGAACTCCCCAGCCCCACTACCAAACGAGCATTCAGTAATACTACAGGGACTACAATGTCATCGATTACCCCCAAAGGAGAAAATGGCCGTAGCTCAAGGATGCATTCGAAAGTCGTAAGCCGTGATTCACTGATTTTTCGACGTGCTATGGCTGAGCTTACGTTGTTCTGTTTGGCTCATAGGTGATCATCGGATCTGGTCCTGCTGGTCATACAGCTGCAATCTATCTTGCTCGTGCAAACCTCAATCCAGTCATGTTCGAAGGCTTTATGGCCAATGGGTTTGCAGCCGGTGGCCAACTGACGACGACGACAGACGGTACGCGCCGAATCATAAATCGCGAATCTAAAGTCTCGTTCTGACCTGATGGAATGGTAATTGCAGTGGAGAACTATCCCGGTTTCCCAGAAGGCGTTAGTGGTCCGGAAATGATGGACAAATTCCGTGCCCAATCGGTTAAATTTGGAACGAATATCATCACGGAGACGATATCGCGCATCGATCTCTCCCAAAGGCCGTTCCGTTACTGGCGAGAGAGCGAAGAGGATCTGGAGCCTGAGACTTGCGACGTCGTCATTCTTGCCACTGGTGCGAGCGCAAAGAGATTGGACCTGCCGGGTGAAGAAACCTATTGGCAAAGCGGTATCTCGGCTTGTGCTGTCTGCGATGGTGCGGTGCCCATCTTCCGGTGAGTGAGCGACCTCCTTTGGTAGCGATGAATGCGTATTATCCTTGCGATGACCTTAATGCTCATTAATCTATAGGAACAAGCCCTTGGTGGTCATTGGTGGTGGCGACTCAGCAGCAGAGGAGGCACTTTGTGCGTGAAATGCATTCATATGCTGACTCATACTGAGAAAATTGCGACAGATTTAACTAAGTATGGCTCAAAAGTCATCGTACTCGTGCGCAGGGATGAACTACGAGCGAGTAAAATCATGGCCAAACGACTCACCAGTCACCCTAAAGTTGTACGTGCATTAAGCTATCCTGTTCTACTTCAGTTTTCTATTCTTTATGCACTATACGTGTCTTGGCATAACCTCGTTCAATCATTCCTGCTCTGGTTGATATCGTACGGCTAACCTATCAACCCTAGGAAATTCTATGGAGCACTGTAGCGCTAGAAGCCTGTGGTGATGGTGACTTACTACAGAGCCTAACAATTAAGAACGTCAAGACGGGTGAAACCTCCCAGCTCCAAGCCAACGGTCTCTTCTACGCGATTGGTAAGTACTTCGTTCTTTGGTCCATCAAATCTACACGCTTGTATGGGGTATTGACTATATACTTATCGATCTTTCTATTCGAAACAGGTCACGAACCCGCCACGTCCCTTGTGAGCTCCCAAGTCGAGACAGATGTAGATGGATATATCGTCACCATCCCGGGGACGACACAAACCAGTGTAAAAGGCGTCTTCGCCGCTGGAGACGTACAGGACAAACGATACCGTCAGGCGATCACATCGGCAGGCAGCGGTTGTATGGCCGCACTCGAGGCGGAGCGGCTATTGGCAGAAGAAGAGGAAGGGATTACGGAGTGACTAGATGATAGTTCTAGTCAATCTACACCACGAACGACTTTAGAAGACAAAATGGAAGGGGCTAAGGACGATAAAGCCAGGTTGTAGAATCCTCGCTGTATTTAATTTCCATGAAAATGGCAAAACAGTTTAACAGAACAAAATAACGATTGAGATGAGTGATAGAAACTTTTTATATTCCACCACTATTCTTAACCAAGACAAGAATCGCAAAGGACAGGCCAATTAAGGAGTGGGATTCGAACATCAAGGAGGGATGTCAGAAAAAAAAAAGGAGGGGAATTTCTTTGGATGGGGATCAGAGAGCAAGGGTATCCTTCTGCCGATCTCCGTTAAATACATTTACTTCCAGGTGTCGTTGATCGTCAACGTCGAGCCAGCGGCAGGGCTCGTGTTGACCCTGTTGCTACCACTCTCCCAGGTGACGGCGCCATTGTACTTCCTGATGTACTTGTACTCGAAGTAGGTACCGGCGGGAACCGTAACGCTGACCGACCAGACTGGATAAGTGCCAGTGTTGTCAAGAGGTCCGATGGCATCGCTGGTACTCCAGGACTTGAGCTCAGATAGCGAACCGGTGAGGTAGATATTTTCTAAAGTGTGCAGGTTAGCCACTGTGCTAAGAAAGCGACAAGTTATGATGATCACTTACCTCCCCAAACTGTCGTGGCAGTCACCTTGAATGTGACTGTGCTGGTGCTTCCTCCGCCTCCGCCACCAGAAGAGCAGGTAGATGGAAGGGTCAAATTGGCAGCACCCCAGCTTTCGGAGGCAACGTTGGCACGGGCATCGAACATGGTCAACGCAGCTGCGTAACTCCAGGTGAGATCAGAGGCGCTGGTGGGGGCACCAGTGCTTCGGAGGTATTGCTCAGCCAAAGCGCCAGTCGAAGGAGTATATTGAGCAGCAACGAGAGCGAAACCGTCAGCGAAGGTCTTGATGGAGGCTATGGAACAAATCAGTTTATTGTCTTACGGCGTAGATGAGTAGAACAAACCCTTCAAGCTTGTGTATGAAGCAGAGCCAGCCGGAATGGTCGTGACAGTCGCCGAGGAATTGAATTGCTGGAAGAACGCAAGAGAGGTAGAGGTGACGTTGATGCCCTTTCCTAGAGTGTCCCAAACTTGGATCGCTCTGTAGAGTTGCTCGGCGACGGAGAAAGTGGTGAGGTACCATGGCTATAAGGTCGGTTAGTTAAGGATTCATCGATTAGGTGGCCCCAAAGAACACTCACATTTCCATTGTAGTAGCTGTCTTCTTGGTAGCGTCCAGTGGCCACAGCAGCATTGCTGGCCTTCCCGCTGTTGATAGCGTAGATACTGCGGAAAGAGTCGACGTAAACTTTCAAGTTCGCGAGAGCCTTGTCCGAGCAAGGTTGGAAGGTCTTAGAATCGCAGCCCGCGGCAGGGTCAAAGGTATGGATGGAAGTCAGGACGGTGTTGGCGTCTTTGCCGGAACGGATAGCACCAGATCCTGGGTTGACGTTGGCCACAATGAATCCTAGAAATACGTCAGAAAATAGATACGATAGTACTATAATGAAAATAAATTACCTGAAGAAGCCGACCAATAGGATTGCAAGAAGCAGTAAAGCTTGTCAGCTTGGGTCGTCCATGCCGAGACAGTCGAGGCTGGGTCATTGAGAGCCTTTGCAAGGGTGATACCTTCTCGCAGAGCACGGTGCTGAACTGCGGTCGTGAAGAAAGAAGCACCGTTGACCTAGTGTGTATAATTCAGTCGAGCCCAGTAATATGAACATATTTTCCCGTACCTCTTCCCAAAGATCAAAGCCAGTATTGTTCCAGTTGTTAGATACGTAGTTCAAATCCAACAAGAGGATAGGCCAAAGGGTACCGGTGACGTAGGTCGTATTGGACTGTGAAATCAACCAGTTGGCGTATTTAATGAGGGTAGTCGCACGAAGAGCTGGGCCATCACGCTGGGGTCTTCCCCAACCTAAAAGAGGAAGAAACCGATTGGTGAGTATTTGCGATGAACTGGCTGGATCGAATGAGCATACCTCCAGTGAAAGCGGCTTCAGAGATCAAGAATTTGGGCTCTCCCAAACCACCAGTGGAGACAGTTCCAGAGGGATTGCTGACTTGTTGGATACGCGCAGAACTAGCAACGTAATTGTCGATCGTGGTACGGAGAGTTGAATCTCTGTGTGATGGGCAGCGTCTCAGTCTAAGACAATGAAAGAGGATACAGTCGGCATATCCACAAACGTGGCTGATACGTACCTTCCTCCTGTAAACCGGTCGACTATGTATTTCATCACGAGCGCGGAATCACGCGTCCATGTATAGCTAAATGAGGGAGAGGATGAGAATCGAACAAGCCCATCTAAATGGAAACAACACACAGATAATCGGGGTTTGCTGTTGGAAGTCGTCAGTTCGTGATCGAGAAAGGCGAGAGTTTCCTACTCACAAGTTGAAGGACTCGCAATGATTACACCGCTCTTCGCACCACTGGACTTGGAACCACTTGGACCAATATTGGCATAGAGCCCTGTGAGAGCGATGGGATACTCGAATGCGGCGAAGTCGTCGACATTGGTGTAGGTAAGGCGCTTCTCGATGGTCGACTTTTTATCGAAAGTGAGATCAATGGGAGCGATTGCAGCAATGGAAGATGCTTGGAAGAGAGCCAAGCACCCAAACGAGAGGAGGGTTGAGAACAGCATCAGGAATGATAATTTCGACCACGACGTGAGACCAGGAGGAACCAAGGGAATGTAACAGCCCGACTTTGAATCCGAAGACTGCTCCTGTTTGGTAGTAGAAGCAGAAGAGGAGCTCGAAGACGATGGCTTGAAGGAAAAGTGGAACGCGAGCCCAGAGGGGTTTTTATAGCTCTTAAGGTCGCATGGACTCGTCATTCGCGCGACTTCGAAGGCGCTCTTCAACACAATTAGCTACCCGGCGAGTTCAGGATCGCAAAGTGACCTCAACCTTGTCGCTGTCGGAAGGAAGCTCAGCCAAGGCTGTCACATGTGCTGATGAGCCGGAGAGAGTCGGCGACCAAAGATGGTACTGCTTCTTGTCATCGTCGTTCAGAAGTCGATGCGGGGAATTTGAGGCAGCCGGTTGTGGTTGGTTCTCCAGTTAAGGAACAAACAATCACTTCAAGCTTCGAGGACGACGGGCCGCTAAGACGTAGGGACACAAAACTAGTGTTCTGATGAAACAAGAATGCCCTGAGACACTCGGAAAGTACACAATATATTTCCATAATACTGCTGATACTCGAGTTGGAATAGCGACATACTCGCGCACCAGATAATTACAGCTGCTAGATATGACATAGAACCCCTGATTTCATCTCTGGAATACCCAATAGTATCGCCCGTATCCGCACCTCCATCGCACTAAGGAATTCCGCCTAGGTACCATCAGTCGGGCCCTTCTAGGGTTCACTGTAGCGCAGTTTTCGCTGCATTCCATAGCTCTCCGAAGCCATCCTCGAAATTCTGCGTCGAGAATCGCCGACTACCTTTCCTGGCCCGTTCCCTCATCCGGAGCATCTCTTCAGGAGGGAGAGTAAGCGCTCGATACAGCTGTTCTGCGAATTCCTCATCTGTAGAAGCATGGAATCCTGTAGGCTTTCCATCGAACGGAACGACGATATCCATAATTGGGCCGCCCGAGGCGTGTACCACAGAAATAAGACCGGCTGCCTGCGATCACAAACAAAGAATGAGTTAAAAAAAAAAGGCAACATCTTAATGATAAGTTTAGTCGGGGATAAAAAACCGAGAACAGGGTTACGCGTTGCCAACTAAATGGCCAGGACCTGTCGATTGATCGGACACTACTAGGTTACGGTTCCGACCCTTGCCGACAAGATCCTGAAAGTGGAGAATGGGGTCGTTGCGGGATAGTGGGTTTCTCCGCAGACAGGGCATGTCAGAGCAGTGGAGCTGGCCTCAAGCCACAGATTGGTGAGACTTTTCCTTGCATCGCCTCACCGAACCAAGTCGCCCAAGCAGGCCTTCTTGAGAGCCCCCTTGGGGCCGATGCGCCAAGAATCATATAGAAGCGAAAATTCTCACCATGAATTCGACCACGCCGATCCCAAAGTGTTCCTCTACCATAGTGCTGATCCCAACACTCGCGACGGACAACCAGTGGAGCAGCTCGGAGTACGGTGCATTCAGGCGAAATTCGACATGCGCCTACCATTTCGCAGTCATTTGGGTGTAGATATGGTCGACATTGTTCGAGCATTGATGCCAAGGTGCCCATAATTGTCAATGGTACGTTCGGCGGGTCAGCGGAACCAGCGGAACGATGAATATGGACGAGCCAAGGAGCGCATGATCAGGCGCCAAAGCATCGACAGCGATACGAGAATGCGTTTCCGAGAGCAAGTAATATTGTGTAAAGCCGAAGTCGGGGTTGTACGCGTGATGATTGACAGCGAGTACCAATTCCAAAGTACGATGTTCACCGTAACAAGGTAGTGGCACGTGTATAGCGTAGGCCGAGGCGGGCGGGATTTGAATGAGGCAGAGAGAAGCCGCGTTCCCCCCCAAAAATGGTGATTGAATTTCCAATTAGATTGCCCGTTTGGGAAAATGGCACATCGTGAATAAGATACGTTCAGTGTCGGGAAGGAGAGCGCCAGGCGTGGAGTTGCGGGGGAGTGTGAGAACAAACAGAGAGCATGTGGACAAAACAGGAGAAGGCGTCAGTTCAGTGTAGTATCTCGCAATAGAAACCAGTGAGTAAGCGATCGTTCGTAGCGGGACCGCCATCGGGTGCTTTCCAAGGGTTGCAGAGCATGAGAACGTACCTCAACCCCGAGTCTTTTCGCCAGATCTCGTAGCTCTTGAACCCGGTGAAGATCTTCCTCATGCCTGGCGCTTCCGAGCAAAACTAGTTTCAGGCCTCCATCACCATCTTCCGGGCTATACATAACATCTTTGGGTGGTTTACCCGTACCAGGTCCACTCTCAAGAATCGAAGCACGTTCCCTAGAATCTCCTCCTTGTAGGGTCGAGCTTTCGTCAGGTTCAGGAATGAGAAAGAGTTCCGGGTGAGTCCTAAACAATATTGCAAGCGATTGTATTTGCTTTGCGTGATCCTTCTCCGGGCTGCCGTTACGGATCACATGAAATTGAATCAGTATTAGAGCTTCTGGTAGTCGGGTGGCTCACCGAAACTGGGCACAGCTGAAGATCACATTCCGTCGAGATTCCAAAGCCATATCTTTCATCGACTCAACATCGCACGGCGGGAAGATTATTCGGGGATTATGCCCGCTTGCTTCTTTTGGGGACTCTTTGGAGGTTGTTTTTGCGCCGGAAGGGATGGGCGGTTGATTGATTGCCTTTGGCGTTGGAACATCATACCCTAGCACCACCCGGATTATTGAAATCGGTAAAGAAATAAAGGATAATGCTGATGACGCAGAATGTACCTGTGTAGAAAGGAGTGACGATACGTGTGCTCCTGTCCATGAAGAGTTGACGGATAATAATAATGGTGGCGAGGTAAGAAGACAGGAGGTGTATAGATAGGAGAATATACGGTAGTATCTATGTGTTAAAGCATCAGAAAGCTTGCCTGCATCCAGAACGATGATCACTTACAGCAGCTTAGCCGTGCTCTTCCAGCCGCTTCCTGTCACACTGGCGTCATTTGCATATGTAGTTTGGCGGGAAGATACACGATTTAGCATTGAGGCTGATATCGTAGGATAGTGAATGTATGCTGCTATTGGTAATCTTTTGGCTTTGCGGTCTGGTGTATACCGCTGGGAAGAGAGAAAGCGTACAACAGGATAGGTAAACGCAAGGCCGAGTGTGTCTTGAATTACAAGACAAGATTCATGATCAGATCTACGGTTTAATGGTTTCTACGTACTCACCAAAATATACGTCTGGAATCATGCGCCACATCGCTTCGACAGCAAGTAGGCTTGCTCCAATACCCTGTCCAAGCAGTGTAAACCTTTTCCATGTTGAGTCCTCGATCAACCAACGCCATTTTAAGTGAATAAAGTGAAGCTTCTTTGCGTTCAACTGGATCCCAAACCTCTCTCGACATCGTTGGACAATATTCTCTTTCTTCAGTGGGAGCCTGGTTTTTGGATCTATGTCCCCGGTATAAACGAGACATACAGCATTCGGTTCCGTACGTTGAAGATACGCAATTGCAGCCCATAGAACACGCTCGCCTCCTCCTCCAGCATTACAGTATGGATGCATAAATCCAATCACCAATGGGTCTTCTTCTTCTTCGTTTACGGGATGGATATCGAGTATCGTAAGGAGTTGTCGGCGCTGTTCATCATTTCTTGCATGAAGGAAACGTAGAGCAACTACAATCGATGTCGAAATTGTTAGAATGAGCGTGAATAGAGTAGCTAGAGATATCATCGATAGAAATAGGGGTCGTGGTCGGCAGCATACGTGGCTAGCGGAGTTTTAACTGTTGGATTTGTTTCTCTGTGATATTCGCGGTATCCGGGCAACTTGGACCTGACTTCAACGTTGAACCAGAAACCAACGTGTTGTTTACGCTTCATAGTACTTTAGAATTGCAGAAACATCATGGGGCGCGATGTCAATCGCATCATGCTTGATGGTGAATAACTGATTTTCATACCGACCTAATGAAGTGTTGCTGATGCAGTCTGTTTGTTCCTCTATTTCTCGCCCTCAAAACATTGGATTTACCTAGTGGCCATGTTTGCTGCATCTCAGGCAGTAATATACTACAGCATCAAGTATATGGTCAACCGCTTCGAAGTGGGTATGGACCCGGAAAGACAAAAAGCACTGGACAAAGGAAGCAAGTCTCTAGAGAGATTAGGCTTGAAAGACGCCGATTTAGATGAGTACGAACGTAAGCCACTTACAGCTTAGGATTGTTTAATCCACCCGCTCACTCTATTTGTGTATCAACAGGCACCATTGCAGCAGAAATAATATCCCCAACCGATATGTCAATCACTTTCTCGGACATTGGAGGACTGGAAAGCATAATCACGTCTCTGCGCGAAACGGTCATTATTCCCTTGACACACCCACATCTCTTTACCTCCTCTTCGCTTCTTTCTGCACCAAAAGGTGTCCTATTGTATGGTCCACCCGGTTGTGGAAAGAGCATGCTCGCCAAAGCGCTTGCAAAGGAGTCTGGTGCTACGTTCATCAACATCAGCGTCTCAACTCTGACCAATAAATGGTACGGAGAGTCCAACAAACTGGTTCACGCGTTATTCTCGCTGGCGCGACGACTCCGGCCGTGTATCATCTTCATTGATGAAATCGACTGTTTCTTACGGGAGAGAGGTAGAGGTGACCATGAGGTCACAGGTATGATGAAGGCGGAATTCATGACGTGAGTCTCATTTCTTTCACTATACTACAGGGAAGAATTGTTTTACTGAGCTGTCCAATAGCCAATGGGACGGTCTTCTTACAGATACGGACTCCCGCATTCTCGTATTGGGGGCCACAAATCGCCCGAATGATATAGATCCCGCAATATTACGCCGCATGCCCAAGCGGTTTGCCATACGCCTACCCAACGCCGTGCAGAGGCTCAAAATTCTGGAGCTAATGCTCAAGAACACGCCTTTATCACCTGAACTGTCCCTATCTCAGCTTGCAGCCTCTACTAATGGTTTGAGTGGGTCTGACCTGCACGAGCTATGTAGAAATGCGGCCATGCACCCCTTGAAGGAATTGATGAGAAGGGAAGGCGGCCTCGAAGGGCTCAAAAACGCAGGGTCTACAGATGCGAATGGATATACTTTGCGGCCTCTGACTCTAAAGGACTTTGTTACACTTGACGGAGACGACTTACCTCCACCTGGGACGAATGATCCAGTCGCGCGCAAGGACGAAGAGCTCGAATTAGAGATGGAAGAGTTATCATGACTCTAGATGCGCAGGTCAGGGTCTGGTTGCACCATAAAGACACATAGACGTTATTAATTACATATCTAAAGCCTCTGTTATTATACATGGATGTATAATGCTAATTCCCACTGAAAGTGTCAGACTGTCGGCTCAGTTGTTAGGATGGATGCCCGAATCGATTATAAACAATCTCCTGTCAGTCTACAATCTCATCGTCATCATCAATAACGATCCTGTCTTTGTTTTTCTTTCCCCTATTACTCCTACCATAGGACTCTTCCTCTCTCCTCTTGGCATTTCGGACTTGCCGAGCCATGTTCTCATCCGGCTGGAGGTCTTTCTTCGAGATCATCTTATCACAGCCTGGTGTAGGACAAGATACCGTATTTCTGCCCAAGTATTCATATATTGACACTTTGGAGTATACGTGACCGCAGCTTTGCCTACATAAACGGTCAATAGGAGGCTAATTCAGCATGTAAATGAGACATACGACTTCATAGGCTCCTCAAGCCATGCCCTTGTCAGAGGGTCTTTGTAGGATTTGGCCATTCCTCCTACTTCTACTTCGTCGTCGCTATCAGTCTCGTCGCCGTCCTCTGCCTCGTGTGTTATTTGGTTTACCTAGAATCAAGTAGGCATTTCCACACCTTTTGGTATCATAGAGTTGAGTGGTGGCATTCCTCCCTCGTTCTCTGGATCAGCGCCCTAAAATTGGGATCAACATGAGGGCAAGAATGCACAAATCTGAACTTACCCAGACTTCTTCTCTGTATTCTTGATATAGTGAGTTCTTTGCATACTTTTGTCTTGTAGTTTGCTTCTCATATGCCTCAACCTTTTCCTCGAACCTCTTCAACCAATTTGCTGCAGGGTCGACCTGAGTGGCAAGACATCAACTACGGACGGATGAGAGGGAAAACGAAGTAGTCGTACGATCTTCACTCCGTTCGTTAGATCATGCCTAATATCCATTGCTGCCGTCTTCCGCGCGTTCAACGAGGCTTGTTGATCAATGACTTCTTTCATTGTTTTCTCAAGGTCTCGTAAAAGCTGACAAGCCAATTACGAAATCAAGAATGGCTTACAAGGTTGAAAGAGAACTAGTTACTTACCATTGGATCTGCATAAGTGCTGCCAACTTCCATCAAAAGAACCGCAGATTCCCGAATCATCTGAGCGAGGTGGTCCAAAGGAACTCCAGGCCCGTCCCAATTTTCTGTGATAGTCTTAACTTTGGCATGATTTGATGCTGAAATGGGATGGCTTTGGAACGTTTTTGGGTCAAAGGGAGGCAACTCTTCTCCAACTTGAATGGGTTCTGATGGCGGAGGTGCTGCCGGGTTTCCTCCTTCTGGTCCTTGCATTTCCTCATCTGCTCCTTCTTGTCGAGGCCGCGTAGTTCGTTGACGCGGCATAGTCGCTGTTTACGAACACAAAGCTGGTTGTGGCGGAGTTCAACTACTTCGACCAACTGATCGGACTAATACCTTGACTCGCAACCACGTCGAACCGCCTTTGACGGGTGGACGTGAACAATGTCAGCAATAATCAGGTCTTTTTTACAGAGACCATTGCTAATGCGTTCAACAATACTGCGCCCAGGAGCATCGAATCCATGTCGGTCGTTTTCCTCACAAACATGGACATCGATTGGGCTTAGAAACACCGTTCAACGACCATTCCTTTGTCATATGAAGCATTTCAAGGTCTCTAGGGAAGTTCATTCTTCCTCTTCCTTGAGCGCAACCATGAATCAAGCAATGCGTCGACCGAAAAAGTCACCAAAGAAAGTACGGCGAAGCAAACCCAAGTCGCCTTATCTAGAGAACGGACCTCAGAAGAAAGGGGTGTGCGTTGCTTTGATGATTGGCAAGCCTAAAAAGCCCAACTCGGCCAAACGGAAGATTGCAAGGGTGAAGCTGACCACAGGGAAAACGATTCTGTGCTATGTCCCTGGTGAGGGACATAACTTGCAAGAACATAGTGTAGTTCTGGTGAGAGGCGGAAGAGCTCAAGACTTGCCTGGTGTTAGGTAGCGTTCTCCTTTGCTCCTGAATTCTTTGATGTTGACTATACCCCAAGATATCGGCTTGTTCGAGGGGCCCTTGACTTCAATGGTGTCGTCAACAGACGGACAGCGAGGAGTAAATACGGAGGTTAGTTCATATATCGGTTGTGTAGTATGCCTGCTAACGTCCACGTCTTCAACAGCCAAAAAGCCCAAGGCATAGACCAGTACTTTATACTTATTTTTGTGTCTGGATTAATTCTACAGGATATAATTTCGTTGACAACAATCCTCCTGCCCTGCACGATGCTGAACCAATCCAAATTTTCTTGACGTTGATTATCCGGAGAGAATGACAGTCTATTCAAGATCTTGGTATTGAAAAATAATCCTTCGTTCAAATCGCAGCGTTGCTATTGACCGATTTCTAGGGAAGGCCGATGATAGACTTTGCGACTAGTAGCCACTTGTAGGCTGTCGCGCGTATCATGCGTGAAAGACCGCCCAAAGGTTTACCTAGACCGGCATCCAAAAGAAGAATCAGCCGTCGTAGAGCTTGCTGAGTGATCACGCAGCCGGGACGCGCAAGCCATCTGCCGTCACTATAAAAGTCTGCTCTTCTTCAGCTTTGTTGCCACTTACCTTCTCCGAGTCCCTCATCCCCATCCGTCGCAACTTCCATGTATTTTGCACGCTCCTTACTTCACGAGTGCCGTCCACTCTTTCGCGTGTTAGAGGACAACCATTCGCACCTTCTAAGGCGTTCTAACTGGCCTTATCCGGCAGTCTCAACAACACTAAAATCAGACGGACCGCTTCATCACTTTTGGAGCTGGCGTGGTTCCGGTTGGAATGGGAGGTCATTCGATGACAAATCAATGTCACTGGATATGGTAGATAAAGGAGATACTTTCTCCATCGAAGCAGACCTTCCAGGTGTCAAGAAGGAGAATCTCAATGTACGAATTGGGGATAACGGACGGAGTTTGGTCATTGAGGGGAGCATAGGAAAGAAGAGTGACGAACAAAAAGGTTTGACTCTTTTCTGAACCTGCTTTCATTAGTTGCTTACACGGTTGCGTTGCAGCTCAAACATCGACAGATCAATCATCAGTCACCGAGCACTCTCTGCTTTCCGAAAGGACGGCAAAGTTCTTCCGCAAAATATGGTTGCCGCAACCGATTGAGGCTTCTGCTGTCAAAGCAAAGTTGGAAGACGGAGTGCTAAAGTTGCATATTCCCAAAGCAAAAGAGGACGGAAGTCTTCGGGTTGATGTCGCGTAGGAGAAATTGCTTATAAATACCATCATGTACATACATTAAAGCAACCAAATGTATCCCCACTCACTACTCATCCCCCTGGCCGATCGTCGGTGGCCACTCATATCGCCTGAGGCTGTTGTCTTCCACGGCTACCTCGAATTTTTCGAGAGACCACCCAAAAAAACGCCACATATAATTTCACGATCAATTCTTGAAATGTCCGATTCACGGTGCTATATATTCTCTGCAAGGTCGATCTGACTTCGACCTCAACCATCGACGAAAGTCAGATTGGAAAACTTCTGATAGTCTCCGAGGAAACAAACGCGTCTCCCATCTTGGTTGTTCTCTATTGCAATATCTGATGTCGTGGGTTTTCCTTGGGTTTATTGGTCGGCACGGCTATGCAACGCGCTTGCCCGATTCTATTAGCGCGTTGTACAGTCCAAAAGGCGCGAGAGCGAATAAAGTACGCCTCTTATGGCACAGTGGGAACATATATAAAGCTTCTATCAATGGCTAGATTCCCGCACCTGTTTCCTCCCATTCCCCCTTGGACAGTAGCCAGCTTCCCGGAGCAACTCTCGCTGCATTCTTGATACATAATCCAACTTTTTTCACATTAGCGGTAAGAGATCGACCTTTCCATCGACACCCTGTTGATCTTGTTCCAACAAATGGTTTCCTTTAAACGTAGCTCTTTCTCTATCCACCTGTTGCAATGCATTCGAGAATTGCTACCACTTTCACTCTGATCACAAGCGCGATCAGTGCACACGCTCAATGTAAGCATTCCGCGCTTCTTCTTGGGCACTATTTAACACCCTAACTCTCCAGATACTGCAACCTACGTAGGACAATATACACATATATACCATCGGAAGCTAACATTTATCTAAATAGGATCCTAATAATCTTCCCACTACAAGCGAGAATGGTCAAGTTGGTATGAAGAATCCGCCTATGGCCGTTTGAAATACTCAACTGACAACCTTCAGGAACTAACCAATGTGGAACTGGCAACGATCCGGCTAGTCTGTGTCAGAACGTTTACGTCAATGCCATCGATGACTTCTGCAAGTACTGTCACATTCTATATTCGCCCGTATCTTACCTCCGATAGGCCTCTGGGGTCCTCAAGGAACCAACCAAGAAATAGGCAATATAGAGGGAGAAGTCATTTCATATTGCACCAAGGCCGGGCGGTATGCATGTCACCCGTTGAGACTCCTGTAAAAGGCAGCTGATTGGTATCTAGTGGGACGCGTCTTTTCCCAGATGGAACCATCATATCTGCTCATTTGTTAGCATCTTTTATTCCTCCGGGACTACCCTGACAAAGCTGCCCAGTGTGGAAACCCCCGACTTCATCCAAGTTACTGGAACGGGTAACTTTGTTAACATCGGTATCAAGGCTGGTGACAACGGTATGTACTACTTCTACTTGTTGAGCCCTGCTTGACCTTTCTACAGGTGGAGAGCTCGATCCTCACGGAGCAGGTGGGGACATTCCGTTCTTTCGTTACTATTCTCACTTCTAAACTCAGAGGGAACCGGGAATCCCATCGGTGGCCTGGTGTTCTCGAATGTGTGGGGTGACAAAACTGGCCTCGGTCAAGTGAGATTCGCGTTCCTCTCGTTTCAAATATTTCGTCTTAACAACGTCATATGACAGCAAATCCACGAGTGGACCAACTTTATGAGTGATTCCGAATACTGCATTCGCGTCTGCAAAGAAGGTCCACAGGCGGCTACTTGGTGCCAACATGTCTACGGTGCGTACTTCTTGTCCAATGGTGGAGTGCCTACTGATTGCAGAGTAGATATCAACGGATGTCGATGGAACATGCCCGCCAATTATGATGCTGGATTTGAGACTTGTCAAGGCGACAGGTACGTTGTGATATGAGGCCAGAGCAACTAGTTTATATCCTCCGGTAGTGGAATTCCTATGGGCTTATATCCCCAGGAGGATGGATCAACTAGTACATATCAACCTGTATGTCTCGGATTGAACGTACCTAACACGATGCTGATGAATCCTTGCTAGCGTGCCACGCCAGTTCCGGATGCGGTATGAGTAGTGATTGATCTCCCTCCAACTGAGTTAGCTGACTACTGCTCTAGCACCCTGCACCGGCAAGTTCGGGATGCCAGACTTTCGAGTCGACCGTCATTTCCAATGGTGTCCCGATCCAAACCATAACGGCGACTACATTTTCCACCTCCGTTCGCTCTATAACCACTCGCATCGGTAGCACCTCAAGCGCTGTTGTCACTCCATCTCCTTCCTCCTCCCTTCCTCGACCTTCCAGCTCCAGCCCTGCACCCACCAGCAACAACAACAATGCGGACAACTCGAATGGAATCGTTGGTCAGAGCGTCTCTCTCGTTTCGATTTTGATCGGAGGCGTACTCGCCCTTTGCACTCTTTTCTGAATACCCGATACGTTCGGCAGGAGTCCCTGCCGAGCCTATTGAACGGACGATACGGCTGTTATTATTGGACAATGGAATAGTTCATTATATCTCTCCACAGAAGCTAGAAGGGCATTCATGAATGGTCGACCTCGACCTGCCGCGTTACCAACTTGGAGCAGTCAGGCCGCCTTGTTAACGTTTCGGCACTCTCATTGACGTTTGGTTCCGATGGATAAGTGATAAAGATTGCGCCTTGAAGTTTGCTTTTGAGACCTGACCTGAACGTCGCCTTTAACTCTATCTTTCACAGTTACATATGGCAACTACAGAAGCAAAGGAGCCTAGTCTATATATCCTTCCTTATGGTAGGATTTTGACGAAGTATAGTGGCTTGGAAATAGTACTGACTTGGTTGTGCCAGACGATCCTGAGTTCAAACGGCTGTATGTCTTTCCTTCATCACCTACCCTGTTCTACTGCTAACACTATATGTAGAAATATGCAGAGCGAGATGCTCAGTATGTGTTTCGGCGGTCTCACTCCATGTCACGAGCTTGTTGAGTCGGTGCTGGATCCGTCTGACGGGTCAGAGAAACGCGTTCTTGATCTGGGTCAGTATACTATTTCTTCCATAGGGAAGTATAGTGTCTTACATGAGCTGTGATGTGTGCGTTCAGGGTCTGGATCGGGTATCTGGTCCGTTGGTAGATTTACAGCGGAATGAACTTAATTTGCTGACATGTTTAATATTTAGGTGTGTCGAAATGGCCAAAAAGTTCCCGCATGCGGAAGTTTTGGGTGTAGATCTTGTCTCTCCCAGGCTAGAGAATCCGCCGAGGAATTGCAGGTTCGAGGTTCACGACATCAACGATGGTTTATCGAAATTCTATGGAACCTTTGATGTGGTTCATGCACGCTTTATTGATTCTGGAGTGAGCCCCTCGATCAACCCTTTTTGCCAATAGTTGGGTTGATAGAGCCTCCATAGTTGAAGGACCATCACAAATTTATGCTTGACGCTGAACGGTGTCTCAAGCCAGGAGGGGTGTTTGTTGTTATTTGCGCGTCGCATCTACTAACAGAAGATGACACTCCCTACCCGCCCTTTACGCAAGCAAACCCTCAAGGCTCGTGGTTTCAACGAATCTTCTTCGGTATGCGGATGGGATATCTACCCATGTTGTTCTCGGATCTGACTATAGTACGAGTTTAGTAATGGAAAGAGGGTTGAAGAACCAAGGGAATAACATGGATATCTCGGAAGGCATCTTCTGCGAAGGGCTTTGGAATCATAAGTTGCTCGATCGTACGTCTTGTAGAGGCGCGATATTTACCCCTCCCATCGGATTATGGGCTTCTGGTGTGTCTTGAAAGTACCGTTTCGGGGGGAGGTATAAACGTATCTTTAGCCTCGGATTCTCACAAGAACGCCACCATAAAAAAGCTAGGAGAGTTGTGGCGAAATAATTTAATGGTAGGAACTCGTCTATTTAAATATGAATTATCACTAATGTGGACTGGTTGCAGACGGTCAACCGACATTTCGAGAAAGGGTTCTTAAATGCAAAACGTCCAGCTGAAGAGTACCCCCTATATGGCCCAAACATCGATGAAGGTATAGTAGTCTGAATACAGAGGTGACTAGGCGAGTTTCTGAGACTCTTCAGAACTTCTGCAGGATCGGCATCGATCACTCATGCAGGTCAGGGCCCTTTGGGGACAGTCCCACGGGAAAAATTACAAAGTTTCCGAAACTTTTGAAGGCGGGGCGAGCTCATCTGAAGGAGGTTTCACACTCGCTACCATCTACTCTGATCAGGTGCAATGGGGGAATAGATTATCAAGTTATCGAGCCAATTTCACGCCAGAGATGAAGGCTCTGATAAATGACTCCTCCTTTGACGTCTTAAAGCATCACTATGAAGCCGAGCTGTGACATCTGCTGGGCATTAGAAGCGGGAGATCCACTCGATGTAGCGGATGAGGAGGACGCGAATTGCCATGAAGCGTCAGTGTGGCTTCCTCCATTCAGAGCTTCTTTATCTTCTGTTCAAGTTTTAAGCCCTTGCTAAGTAGCGTAGGTCTGAAGCCTTGTTAATGGCCATATATCTTTGCACACTGTCCCACAGCTCCTTAGCCTTAGATCTTAAATTCCCAACCTAGCTGCGATGAATACTAAATAACCAGCCCTGGGTGGGCTCTCTGGTCTCTTTCCTATTCTAGCGATCCCATGTATGCGGGAGTCAGCCTCAGTTAGCTACGCCCTGATGCGAGTGGTAAATATATGTACTATCAGGTAATCGACGACATGAAAACCCGACACGGATGCGAGCGAGTCGTGTTATAGGCAGCGCAAAGCTATGAAAGCGGGGCCCAAGCACAAAGCGGTGAATACTAGCCAGGGCGCGGGGGACGCAGGTTGGCTAGAAGCCCCCTTGTCACTGTTCAAGGTTTGAGCCCTCGTCAACGACCGTAAACTTTGGTACTCGCCTCCTTTGTCCCACGACTCTTTAACTGTCCCACGACTCTTTAACTCTACCCCCACGTCCCAGATCTCTGCTCTAGCTGCAATGGATACTACTGAGCGATCGGCCCCTGTTGGATTCTCTGATCTCTTTCCAATTCTCCCAGCTTTCTCTTTCATGTCCTTCGTTGGTTGCATGCTCGTCTTACCAGCGTTCATCAAGACCCGTGTGCTTGCGTTGACCACCTGCACAGTGTGGCTGGCGTTGGGAAATCTCCTAATCAGCATCAATATGTGCGTATGGAGGGACAATATTCGTGATATTCCTATTTACTCTGATATCGGTATGTATCTCTTGCTGGATCTTTGGCACTTTTACTAAGGCATTGCATACCTCAAGTGGCGCTAATCTGGTCTGTATATACACCTACCATATACCTCAACCTTTTTTGCTTTCACAAGTTCGTCTGGAATATTACAAGGCCAGGTTCGTCTCTCAAAATCTACGACAACGTAAGAGGTTCCTTGTGGTGGACCTCGAAACAAGCTAAACCTTTCTTCTAACAGAGAATAAAGTATAATAGAATCGATATATTTCTCACTACCATCTTGCCAATACTCTGGGTACCCATAAGTAAGTTGCGTTGACAGGGGTAGAGAGCGTATATTGAGATAACACCAATCAGCACTCATCACACTCCGGGGACGGTACACAATCATCGAGGATTTTGGACCGTTTAGCCTTTCACCGATGTCATTGGAGTCCGTCCTGATTGGTGGCGTCCCCATTGTGGTTCTAACGGCCGCATCTGTCTACTTTGTTGGTAATATCGCTCTCATCATACGCTTACTTTTTCTCATGGTTTTCTCAGTCCTCACTATGATCAATGTTTGGCGCTCACGGCATATTGAGCCTCCAAAGAGGGTCATGGAAGTTGGTCACTTGCACTTTGATCGCACTTTGCCGAGGAGAAAAGTCATTAAATACCTAGCCATGTCAACAATAACGCTAGTAGGCGTCGTGTTCGGCTGTATATGGGTCTTCCTGCCGCCTCTCCAGACCCTAACAAGGGAGCATCCTTGGTACACAAAGTCGGACATCCGTGGCAACATTCGGCAGCTACCTCTTACATACACTCTCACCCGATATGAACTAAGTCCAATCACCATAACCAATCACAGAATCTTCTTCTTTTCTATTCCGGTCATGGGGGTCGTGCTTTTCGTTTTCTTTGGACTGGGACCTGAAGCGTTCAAAACATATCGCAGCTGGCTCCAAAATCTTCTCTCTCTACTGAAATTACCAGCCCTTTTCAATTTCCTTCAGATACATGCGTTACGTCTTTGTTGGTACAACCAACAAGCCGTACCTGTAGATGCGGAATACTTTATTCCGTTCGACTTAAACGACATTGCATTGGATCCACATCCACTTGTCGATTCATCCAAGGCGTCGATAAGGTCATTCACTCAGGCATTCCCCAGTCAGCCCAGAGTCAAACCGTTGTCCCATTCGGCTGCTCTGCAAAGTATCCGACCGAATGCGCGTTCCCCAAGCTCCTCTTCAGAGGAATGGAGGATATATCGCAAGCAACCCATGATCCTAGAGCCCCACTCAATTCGCCAACCTCCTGCATACGCTCACCTCCGCTCTAGCTCAAAAGATAGACAGATATATATGGACTCAAGTAGTAGATGGATAGCCCATCATAAAAAGCCCATCCCAGCGTGGTCTACGTCACAGACGTCCACAAATGTCTCTCCCCACTATAATGTCGACTTCTACACGACAATGATGTGGTCGAATAATCAGAGAACACGCTCTGCCGCTAGCGACTCGCTATGGGCCCCGCAAATCAGACAATCTCCTCGTTACGACAGATTGCCCCCACCATATAGGCCACCTGTTAACCGAGAGCTCATGTCTGACCCAATTTCTGCTTTATTCTAAGGACTTGATATCGACTCCCTTCTGCCTATGTGTCATATTTGTATCACTTGAACTCGTGTATCGAGCTAGCAAAGTTTTCTTATGGGAGAATGGGTGTAACGCCCCTCTATTCAGTTTGGGCGCCTCCTCTACTCCTCTCTTCAAAGGGTATCCTAGAATGTGTCCGCGATGGTTATCAATCCCCAAGCTTCAGCATTCCTTCCCCACCAAGTCTTCGATATTCGACCTGCCGGCGATGGACGCTGTTGGGCAACCAGTTCGATATGAATATACTGGTCTATTTCCACTTTTACCACTCTCCTCCCTCGTATCCTTCCTTTGTTGCACGCTCGTGCTACCAGCATTCATCAAGACACGCGTAGTTGCCTTGATTACCCTTACATGTTGGCTCGCATTGGGAAACCTTCTAATTTGCATCAACTTATGCATCTGGAGGAATAATACTCGCAACATTCCCATGCCGAGAAGGAGATACTCGGGTGGTTACCCATTTGGTTTGCAGGGCTTGTCGCCGATGCTTCAACAGAAGTTCTCGATCTCTCGGCTTTATCAAAATCTGGACTACGTTAGATGTGTTCGACTCGAACCAGAGGAAGGGTGTCGCGATTTGAAAGATGGGCGGAGCAAGTCGGTCATGTATATAACATTCTGAGCCTGAATCTTCGCTACAGCGGTCTGGAGCCGGGTTAGGGTTATTCCTGCTTAATTTGGCTGGCGAGGAAACGGTCCAACTTGATTGGTCCTATTAGGAGCTTCGCGCTCTTCCAGGTTGTCGAAGTGCTTCCTTGATGACAACTGTATTTAATGCTCAACTGAGTGCTTCCGGTGTTATTTCTTGCACTGACCATTGGGCTTCTCTTGGTCCCACCTGTATCCTCTCCGTCGAGTCTCATTCCAGCCGCTCTGTACTTCTAGTTTATATACTGTTGTCATCGGGAACTAATTCAAACTTACTGAGAAAAAAAACAGAATTATTGCTGCACTCTTGTCCAACATGTTTTGGGCTGGTGCTGGGCTGGCGTCGCGGAAGCCCTGAAAGGCGGATGGCAATAAACTGACCTTATAATGTGCTCGTCTTCTCTGTTCAATACTGCCTTGATAGAAGCCGGTTATCTTCTTCGCGGAGTATAATCCGTCTCTGATTGAGTGGTGCTCGCGTACTCTCTAATTAGTCAGTGAAGCCACCTAAAGTTATATAAGTCCAATAATGTCATCCAACGAAGGCACATTGGTGGATTTACTTCCTTTTTCCCTGTCAGCTTAGAATCATCCTTGGACCCAATGCCCACCCTCGACGACTTCATCTTCCTCTCACCCCGCTCCAAAGAGGCAATTTCGGCTCTGATAATGTTCAAAAAACGAGCCATAGAATTTGGAAATGAGCGAATAATCGCTAATGACAGACCGAGGAGCGCGTAAGTGTTGCCAGCCACGATCCCAACAAGTTGTCGCTGAGGGCTGGTGCCGTTATAACCATCACTATCATTCAGATATCAAACAGATACACCAATTCCCGAAGAGATATGGGATCCAAGCATCGTAGAGGGCTCGGAGGACGATGGGACTGGCCGCCAGCCACAATGTTGTCCGCCCACCACAGAGGCGTCTTCGGACGAGGGCCAATGCGCCGCCCCATCGTGAGTCTCTTCGAAGTTGGAACTCTCCATTAATGGTGTATGGTTTCATCTCCTCAGCGCGCGTCTTCGTCGACCTGTAACAACCAGAGACGACAACCCAGGTCCCCTAGAGCGTGGGGCCTGTGACAGCTTCGGAAGTAGAGCCATCAATACTACTTCCAGAAAGTCTGGAACATACGCTCTAAGGGATGATTCGGCGTCATCATCACCGTCGACTGATGCGACAATCACCCCTTCGAGGTTTCAAGGAATACCCAAAGTGAGTGGAGAGACTTCCTTGAGTCTACTATCCCGGTGCTCCAACGATATCCCATAATAATTGCCATGATGAACACACGCTTGTACAAGCGATTGACCCAGTCGCCAAAATTCATTTGGGCTGACCCCGACTTCAGGTCAGCCGTTCTTCCGCACAAGTCCCAAAGGGCAGCCCCAGCCGACAACAGATGGGGGTATATACCGAGGGGGCTCCAGTGGAGGAAGAAGCACTGTCCGAGTTTGAAGATACGGACAGTAGCCTTTCGCCGGAGCCCACCACGATGCCACCCCACCAAGCGGTGCGGCTGGTAAACGTGAACGACAAGTCCAAGTTCATGCTGTTTGAAGGGATCTGGTTCGAGAGAGTGCATGGTATGGACGAGTATTTCTCCATCGTATAGCACGTCTAATCTTCATGCCCTATAGGCAAACTGACGTATCCGCCAACTGAACAGGAGATTAGAGAATTTCTCGAGGAGCCTTGTAATACACCATGCGATGTCTTCCCGCATTGCAAATCCATAAACGGGATGGTCCGGCTCTCTCACAAACGTGCCGATCACTGGTACCTCTGTCGTGTTAACGTCGACTATACGGGAGGACAAGGATGGAAAAGTACTCCAATGTGCAACACAGTAATATTCGGGGTCGAAAACCTCCGCAAGCATGTGATGGACGCTCACCTGCGTCTCGGGTAATCTTCCACCCTGGAAGTCTGGGAACGTCGGGCGTGGCCACATAACGCATCTTCTCGCGTTCCAGATGCATATTCGATGCTCAAAGATTTTTTTCAAAATCTCTGCATGTATGATAAGATCTCGTCATTCTCCCCTCCCCCTTTCCGTGTAGCCGGCTTCCTCGTCGTTTTCTGTTGCATCAGTTATCTTAACATACTCTATGTCTATTTCTCTCTGTATTACTACTGATATTTTTTGTATAAATATCATGTAAAGGTTCAGAAATCACTCCTTCAGAGGTGAACCTTGTACAGCGGCATATAGCGTGAACGAGAACGTCCCAATCGTCTTCAGACAGTTAATATAGGCGAAAGAACGGCTTTATAATGCCGAATTCTGTCCCTTTCTTTGTCAGCCTGACTCCGAAAGACTCTGACTGATCCGGGCACGTGACCGTTATGAACGATGCTTCGATACGAGCTACTTTGGGCAGAAAAAAGTTTGTAATCAGCCATTAAGTGTAGAACGTGGGTAATAGAGGCGATGGCGTTGATGGCTGATGGTCCGTTGAAAAGGCTGGGGATTGATAGACTGCTGTTCGAATGTAACGCAGACATGTACCGAGGTTGAATGTTAATACCGTATAGTTTTGACCACAGGGGGAGAAGGAGAGCCCGAGTGATTTGGGGTGGGTGAGGGGGAATCCAAGTTACGATTGCCAGGTGCTGCCAGCCATGAGCCACCATGGTATCAGACCAGACCCGAGCAGAAATTAAATCTGAATTAATTAATAAACTACGTAATTGGGATAATGATCTCCTATCTCCTTCCTGCAGGGCAAGGCTGGGTGGTTCATCACAAATCGCCCAGGCGCACCAGCCTGCATAGGGTCTAGTACCTGGCCACTTACCTCACTATATTCGATGTAATTTTTCAATTTGATTCCAATGGAAGTGCTAGATTACTCCCGGCTGATCGAGCGGATAGCCTGTCAGTATTGTTTCACCCTTAGAACGGTCCTCTGAAACCTTTAAAGCATCTTATATGTTTCTGTAGCAAGTCACGAGTAAAGCTTCGGATAGAACTCATCAATTAGGCATAAATGTCGCGACAGCATAGCGCATGTGAAGGCAGTCACCTTCCCTCCAGATAGGGGCAGGGATCTTGTTAAGGCTCAAAGAAAGGCAGCGACGAGCATCATGATTCACTTCATGATTCAGATCGCCATAGAAAAGAAGTATTGCGGTGATTAGGTCACTAAGATACAAGGCACGAGGTAAATGGGCTCAAAGTAAGAAGGAAGAGAGTGGGTCATCGTGTGAGATTCGACCTTCTTCAGAAGGGTAGAACGGAGGAAGGCTGTCAAGTATGCCTTGACGGAACGTCCGTCTACTAGGTAACGCATCTAGTGGAATAGGTTCTTTCCGGAGTGACCGCCACCTCCCTGAGGCGACGGACGGGGGTTCCTGCAACTTGGACCGGGCCAGGTTTCTTTTCGGTACGGATTCTGTCGCTAACAATGGCTCCTTTATGAACGGTTTGAACCTTTTTGGATGTATCAACTTCGGGATATTGTCAGGTCCAAATCGATGGAGGTTGGAGCGATTAAAGGGAGATGACATTTCGATTGTAGAGCTCGAGTGTGCTTTTCGAGCCACAGAGTGCCATCTGCTTCCTATCGAAGGTGGAGGGCACGGTTCCAACATGATGCTGTCTAGTTCGAAGGGCGAAAAACTCTCAGGGTCCACAAACCCCGGTCGTCTTGAGGAGAATTCGAGGTGCTTTCCCAGACATACATAAACTGTTGGTAGTCTGGAAAATGCCAGCGCCGCTTCAATCCAAACACGATACGTGTTCAAAGCCGTTGGACCCAGCCCAAAGCAGACGAAAAGCACTATTCCGCAGGATGGGACTGCGTAGAAGAAGCCCCTTTTGTTCATGGCTGCGGATTCTAGGATATCGCTTCGTTTCTCTATAAAGATAAGTGGTAACTGTCGAATATTCTGACTAATATCGAAGATATTAACCCATAGGGAATCACCCTTCGACTCTAGAGCATAGGAAACGAATTCCAGGATGCGCCAGATACAGCCAAAGACGATACCGAAGATGCTGATAGTTGACATTATTAGATACTTGAGCAATTGGTTCCGTCCCAGCATGCGATAGGTTCGGTTGTGAGGAAAATTATGAAGATCCTCTGCGACTCTCGCGTGCCAAGTACGCCAAATATTCAAGGCAGTGAGAACTACGAAACTGATAAGCAAAACAATAGATATGTAAAATCAAGCTTACTGTCATAAAATACAGCGGCAACAGCAATTATGCTCATTGGGATGATCTGCACGAAAAATCCCACCCAAGACCGATGTACAGAGGGCCAAGGCCCAATATCTTCTATGATAGTATATCTTCCCACCGAGGTAAGAGCTGCTGAGAAGGTATAACAGGATTTAAGGACAGTGCTTAGATAGTGGAGACGCAGCATACCGAAAACTAGCCATGTAAGCGTTAAAATGGCGGATAATGATGCATCGAATCGATTGTACCCGGTGCGCTACACAAAAAGCTCAGCTTTGATCGAAACATCAGTAAGACCCTCACGTTATCGTATACATTGAGGGAGGCTGCTGGCCTCGTGATATTCCAAGTAAACTTGTTGAAGCAAAGGAAGGATAGGTAAAGGGTCAGATCGTAGGTTTGCCAAATTCTTGCTACTAGAGCAGAGCTTGAGGGGATTAGTTTACCAAGACGAACAGAAGGCACATACCAATATCGGAGTATATGGGAATGTCCAGTACTCTATTCCTCCATATGCACGTGTTTACGATTATTAGGACGTTACCTAATACGATCCACGACAAACAAAAGATAGGTGCAAAGACGCGGGTCTTGATGAAGGACGGAAAAATGAGTAGGCAGCAAGCAAGAGATACGAAGCACAGGGAAATAACGGGCGTAAAGATGTTAGAGGACCCGGAAGCTGTACCAGACGGCTCGGTGTCCATCCAGGTTGGCCAGAATGTGGGAAGGGCACTTGAGGTATTTCATGACGAGGTCTTATAAGCTGTTCCTCCATGACTGAGTAAGCCTGTAGCCCTGTACTGAGTCGAGATAACCTTACTTCTGGAATGGTCTATGTAGCGTTTGGCGTGAGATACAATAACCATCGACCTCCGTGTCGGATCGGCCATTGGCTGAAAGCTATCGGTGGTTCCAAATCAGAACTATATGCATGTGAATCTAGGCCATACCTTATTGGTGTCTTTACTCTCAGTTTATGATACGACAAAGTTGTCATGCTTGCTGTGCTATAACAGTTGGCAAAAGCGAAGAGCGAAAGTATCGGGGGACCGTAAAATCCATTACTGCTGATCAATTGGGATATGAAAATGATTCAACATCTGCGATGCACAACCACCAGAAGTCTCGGCCCACAGAGCTATATACGTCAAATGTGCCCTCAACCCCATCCAGAGCGCTTGAACGAGGATAAAACGTGCCTTCGATAAGAGAACCTCTCCGAAGAAGAATAAGGGGATGGATATGGGAGATTCTTCTGCCAGTTGCAGCGGGCCTCCGCGTTCTAGCCTTGATTCGGAGGATGATATAGTGAGGTTTTCGAGTATAATGTCGTTTAGGAGAAGCACAGAAGTGAAATTGGGTAAGTGTGGCGTGCATGGGCCAGGGTATGAGGGAGATGGCTAGTGCTGTTCCCTTGCTGCCCCGAATCCCCGTCATTCGCAAGTAATAAGAAACCGAATGCACGAAAAGTAGAAAACACTGGTGCTCAGTTCTGCGCAATCCCCTGTCTACTAGCGATCGCAAAATAAATTGTATTTTTGCAGTAACAAGGAAGGGTTCAAGGTGTCGAAGTCCGTCGTCTTAGCCGCATGAGCCTTGGCATTCGATAGTTACAGAACTGAATGTATTTTGAACTATCACTTCGTGATACACACCAATACAGGATGTCTCAGCGCCTTCGCACAATGCAAGCTCCTCAACCTCTCCCCACATATGGCATATTAGTAGCCCTAGATGCAAATGATTCATACACTCGATACAAATATAGCAATGAAGTAACTCACATTATGTTCATCTCCAGCACTGTCACATCCAACGGAAGATTAGCAACGTGAACGACCGCGTTCGCGACATGCTGGGCATCAATCGCCCCTTCCACTCTAGTAGATCCGTCAGGCTGTAGAGCTCCAGATGTAGCAGTACCATGGGCCATTTGGGTCATCGCGTTTCCTGAGCATGTAAGCATCTATTGCCCAGTAGCAGGACAGGGGGGTCCTCACTTACCAATATCAAGCTGCGTACACGAAATTCCGAATTGCCTTCCCTCAAGTTGGGTGCTCTTGGTCAACCCTAAGATAGCATGCTTGGAGATTGCATACGCGGCCCCATGGGGTCTGGGGACATGGGCCGCCAAACTTCCATTATTGATGATTCTACCGCCTGGAGGTGATTGTGATTTGAAGCACTTGATTGCTTGTTGTGTACAAAGAACAGCAGCGACGAGGTTGGTTCGAATGACCGCTTCAAAGTCAGCGAGCTGGAGATTCTCAAGTGGGCATGTCGGTCCAGTGATACCAGCATTCTAGCAAGAGTTATGAGCAAGTCAATCATCAGAGCATTCGAGGAAATACAAACATTGAAAAGAACGTCGACTCTTCCTGGTTAGGTCTCAGCCACTCTCGAAGGTAGGGGGTGATCATAAGTGACAGACACTCACCGTACTCTGCAATGGCAGTCTCAAACAATCGC
Source organism: Serendipita sp. 401 (assembly GCA_019627725.1). NCBI lineage: Eukaryota > Fungi > Basidiomycota > Agaricomycetes > Sebacinales > Serendipitaceae > Serendipita > Serendipita sp. 401. The sequence continues at coordinate 3,093 of WSTQ01000051.1, read as the reverse complement.
TTAACATCCTCTTCTTTCGTCACATCACCGGTTACAACAAGCGTCAAGTTCTTCAGAACCCGTCGATCATTAGCAGACGACAATCCACCACCGCTATGAGCACTTTCAGTAGCATCATAGTCCTGACGACACAGATTCGCTGTCTCGTTAAGCTCTACCTCTCTCCTTGCAGAAAGGACGACCCTCCATCCTGCCTTGCAGAGTGCTCTGGCGGTCACTCGACCGATTCCTGATGAAGCCCCAGTAACGATGGCGACCTTGACTTCTTTTGCGTCCATCTACGATGCGCTTTCACTTTGTAAGGAGATTTCGTCTTGCGGTGGTCTCCAAAGAGTGCAGTGCGCAGGAGCAGCGGGCCTGTGGTTCGTCCCATCCGGCCCGAAGTGCGGTTGATGTATTCCTCAGAGGCGAAGCATCCAGAATATGGGGGGACCCGAAACATTAAATTCGATACCAAAAGGGAAGAGCAATCTAGCTACAGAGGAATGCCTCGCAGAGCGCAGAGGGAGGGGTGTAAGAATGGACTGGAGTAAAGTAGGCTACATGCTCTTCTCCTCGTCGAAAAGAAAGAAGGGAAAAAAGGGGAAACAAAGAAACAAAGTAGAGGTCGTAGAACATCCGATCTACGACAGGAAAGAAAGCACCAAGACACGTGTCCGTTCAATAGAGTGCACAACAAAGAAAATCGAAGGTCCCAGGTGTCAGTCGAGGGAAGGATAAATGACGGACGCCAAAAAGATGCAGGGATGCAGTAAAGGAATGAGAGCTTGCAAGAGAGGGAGTAAATGCCGCGTTTTAGGTATACGAGGTGCGCGACTTCTATTGACGAGATAATGTAGACCATGTTCAGCGTAGCGATGCGTTCGAGCAAGAGCAAGATGTCCAGACTATCGTAAGTTCTCGTGAGGGACGAAAAAGGTCAGATGTTGACCCTTTATCGCCCTGGGTCACTGTATGCTCAGTAGCCCGAGTAACTTGGTTGCGCTGCATAGCTAGGTTGCGCTTGCTGGTGCTGCTGTTGTGATGGTGTCCACGAGTTCCAGTACGAACCCTTGCATCGGTTGAGGCAATCGCTCAGTTGCGTGTTGGCCACCTCGCGAAGCTGAGTAACGGTCGCTGTTTCGTTCTCCGTTCGTGTCCGCGTGACGATCACATCTGATGTTATCGATCGGGTGGCAGTCACGGTTTCAAACTTGGTGGAGTCGATCGTCTTCGTTGACAGGTACGTCTCGAAGATCGTAGTTGGGATGGTCTGAACGTAGGTAACAAGCACCTCTTGGGTCCTGGTCAAGAAGTTGGTGCGCGTCTGTACGAGCGTCTGGTTCTCAGTCACAAGCTTGCTCTTCGTTTTCGTGACAGTGCGAGTGCGATCCTCGGTCTCAGTGGCAAGCTAGAGCAAGGGTATCAGTAAAATATCGGTGAACATAAAATGATATCACATACCCAGACAGAAGTATAGGTCGTTGGAATGACGGTCGTGTATACCTAATAGCCTATCGTCAGCAAATCCTGCTACTCGATTGCATTGTCTATCTCACCTCTGTGACTGTCGAGAAGAATTCGCGAGTAGCTGTAGCATGCTCCGTGACTTCAGTTGTAGCAGTCACGACTTGTTCGCGGACTTCAGTTGCAACAGCAGTAGCAAGGAGCGTTTTCTCGATGGTCTTGGTGAGGTCCTTGACCTCCGTAGACATAACAACCTGTGTTGTGAGCAATTCCTCCGTTCTTGTCACAAATTCGGTCATATCGACGACTTTAGTCTCCGTCTTGGTCTTTGTGGACGTGACGAAAACGGTAGTCGGCATTGGATTCTCCGTGACTTCTTTCGTACGAGTGAATGTCTTTGTGACTGTAGCAGGGGCACCGCAATTTTCACTGGTAAATGAAGACATGAGCCCATGGCGACCGACTGAATAAAGAGGAGAACTTACCGAATGATGGTGGAAGTCTGATAACAGCCTGTGAACGTATACTGTGAAGAAAACCCGTGCGTAAGCTTTCTGATACTTTTTGGGTCAGTGGCCATTGCTTACCCAGTTCTCGCGCTGACACCGACCAGATGTATCCTTGGTGTAGCCGTATCCACATCCAACAGAGCTGTATCCTTGTGTTTGCATCCAATCATAGGGCATAGTGGAGAGATATGCATCCTCTGAAGGAGCGGCCGTCGGCATCGCGTTTGCCACTTGCGCATCCTGAGCGGAAACCGAGCTCACGGCGGCGGCAAGGAAGACAAATAGGGCGGGTGTAAATGAAATCATTCTTGTGAGAATATTGAAGTTGATTGGTACTGGTTCCGCGCTTTGGTAAGAGGAAGTGTTGGCCGGTTCGGACAGCAAAAAATCGACCTAGATGGGCTAGTCCAACGAGGGTCGAAGATGATTAAGAGATATAAAAGTGCCGAGAACGAAAAGAGTGTGTGTGTATTAGCGATCTACGCTCGTTCGATTTGGACTGGGAATCGTCTGGAACCACCACTCTTCACTGCTTGAAGTTGAGTTCTTGGGAGTGCGAAAAGAAAGAAAAAGAGGGAACGCAAGCGTCCTAAGGACTGCGAAGAAAAAGAAGGATAGGGGGGAGAAGTAGAGATGGTCGGGTCCAAAGGCTAACGAACAGAGAGCTAAAAGAGGGGGTGGATACCGACGAAGGCCAACAAAGCAAGCGCAACCGAAGGCACTACCAAATCAGCACCTTTTCATGCATCTCAAAATTTCTCAAATAATGCGGAGCACACTTCTATGGAACCTTGGTACAAATAAGAGAAGACGCTGACTTTTGGACATTTTTAAACTTTTTTTTGTAGGAGTACTTGGGCGGAAGTGACTACACCGAGCAGTCCGTTATGTTCATTGGATCAGAAGTGGTCTCTCTCCGGGTGTGAAGCAGTCGTAACCGGACAACACCTGGCGATCTAGCAACCATCGATGCCATGCCAGGTACTCGAACTCCGGGTTGGTGTCATACAATGCATCCGACGACATAATATACTGTACATACAGTCATGCCGAAGCACAGATTCTAGACCTGCCTACTTTATTCGTCAAAACGAGCACCACTCAGCGAAAACAGGCATTACCAACGTTGGTTTCTCCA
>WSTQ01000509.1:0-11719 GCA_019627725.1 Serendipita sp. 401 | reverse complement strand
TAGAGAGCTAATGTATAAATTGGAAGGCCAAACTAGATCTTATATAACTTTAGATGAGCATTATAGATCTAATAGATTTTCACTAGAGCTACAAAGGTCTAAATAGTTTAGACAGATGTCTCAGAATTAGATTTTGGTCTACCTAGATCTAAATCAATAGATAAAGCTTAGACACATATCTATAGTAAGACAATACATAGACTGAGATTAGATTTTTAGGTCTAAAAAAGTCTAATGCTTAGACCAAATCTATATATTGTCTAAGTGGCTGAAAAAAGTTTTCCTGATGCCCGACCAGCACCTGGGTACGTTTCCATGTGAAAAGAGCTCGACTCGACTGGTTCGGAGAGATTTCGTGAGACGTTACTGTAGGATTTGCTTGAGATGTCGTTGTGGGGAATGTCTTCTTGTACTTCTTCATCCGTCTCCATTATGTGCTCATCTCCATCTGATAATTCGTCCTCCTCCTCGAAATTCTCCACAAAAGCATTAATAGAGTTGCTTTCAGGGTACTCGAAACCGAGGATTTCATCCCCAGCATGCGACGCATAGTTCTGCCTCATCCTCTCCCTTTGCTCATATTCATCATAGTCGAAAAATTCATCGTCTGAGCTGGAGTCGGGAACTGATTGAGCAGCGATATCCTCATCTGAGCACACAGGAACGTTCGACATGTTTGTCGTGCATACTGGGGGGCCAAATGCTGCCACTTCGTCAGCCCATATCCTTTTGCAGCGAGCTGTTTGGCCCCGATGGATCTGGAGTTTCCGTTGGTTGTCGAAAGCTTTGCCGCAGGAACATATGAATCCTTCGTAAGCCATTGTTGCCTTTCCCAAAATGCCAGGTTAACTCGTCAATGATATACAGTTGGCCCTGGAACTGGAAATAATGAGGGGCAAGAACGGTTTCCCAGAGTTGTAAGTGGTCGAACTGATGCGCCACCGGACCGACCACTATCCAGGTAAACTTGAGTTTCTCGGGAAGATAGGCCCAGAATCTGAATAACAGTAATGTTGAATATAATTTATTGCCAGAGTCCTTGCTTACACTCTCCTACCCACCGGCCCAACTCACTACTAAGGCGAAGACTTTCCTGTCAGAGCCTCTGGAAAAAGTGGAGATTTCACGTAGCCATAATCTTTTCCCAAAAGGATCTATTTCGGGATGATTGCCGACAATTTGTTTGTGGAACCAGGTGGACGATGGACAAACACCTTGAACACCTTGAAACCCGCTCTGATAGCGCACTCCCTTAGAGGTTGGATCGCGCCCACATTCTTCTCCACTCCCGGCAATCATCATCGTTAAATTTCGATATGCACACCACGACTGCTATGAACGTCTGCCTCGAGTTCAGACTGGTTTCTTCTGGGTAAGAACACCGAATTGTCACGTAGTGCTTATTTGTTTAAATCCCTTTAGCTCCTAGACGCTATATAATCCTCCCCTTTTCGCCTCCTCTCTTGTCCTCGTCGCTCCCCTGTCCCCTTTGACTCTGCTGGAAGTGCCAACCAACGCTTGACTCTACAAAAGGCGAGCTCGTCACCATTCCCTCGCTTGATGTTGTCCTTATTCCTCCTTTAGATTTCATCGAATCTCACTCTACCAAGATCAAAAGTCCCCATTGACGCCTGAGCTGCGAACAGCGGTATGTATGTCATCCCACCTCGTTCGACCGGTGTCCTTACCCCTCCTTAGATTTCATCGAACCTCACCCTACCAAGATCAAAAGTCCCCATTGACGCCTGAGCTGTGAACAGCGGTATGTATGTCATCCCACCTCGTTCGACTGGTGTCCTTATCCCTCCTTAGATTCCATCGAACCTCGCTCTACCAAGATCAAAAGTCCCCATTGACGCCTGAGCTGCGAACAGTGGTATGTATGTCATCCCACCTCGTTCGACTGGTGTCCTTATCCCTTCCTAGATAATGTTCACCGCCTCTGGTTCGAACCGTCCCTGGCTCCGAGCTCTGTTTCGTATTCCCATTTCAAGAAAATTTGCAACCCGGAACTGAAGGCTCAACAGCCCACAGGTCGCATGGCGGAACGTCAGACCATACCCTGGATTTGTGTATCCTCCCCCCTCGATGCTCAATATGCCCCCAGAAGGCGGACTGTATGGGAGATTTGTTGTCCCTCCTGATACAGGAGATGTCTACCTTTTGTCGTCATTTGGCAAGAAAGGCAACCTTGTCCCTCCCTGTCCTGGGCCAGTGCCAGATGCGTTCAAGCAACAAGAACCACCACTGTTCATTGATGGGTTGCTTGGCCCATACGACCCTCGAATTTACCCCCAGGAATGGGATCCAACTCGGCCTTGGTTGGGCTTTCACACAATCGCCAAGATGTCCTTAACTGGGCATCGATTAATCGAGCACTGGAACCCTATAGATTTCTTCGATGTGAAATACATGCGCGACAGGACGTTCCTTGGTGGTAGTTGGAACCCCACCAAAATCCGCCTTCTTCTCCAGCGTCGGAAGGATGCTGAGCACGTTCTTTGGTCTTGTGGATTGCTCCGATCCTCAGCAAACCTCTCAGCACTCAAGGAGGAGTTTGGCCCCTCACTTCCGTTCATCGACAATTTTGAGCTCGCACATACAACTTCATGGCGATCGTGGATGGACGGAAGAGATATCATTGGCAATACCTTGCGTTACGTCAGTGAGGTGCTGGCCTTATCCCGCTGGCTTGTGGAAGTTCGACAACAAAAACTGTCTAATGAATCAGCCACCCCGCAGCCAACGAAGTATATGGGAGTTTGGTCAGGGTCAATTAACAACGACGAAAACTGGAACTTTGTTCTCAAATCCCCCCTTCCTGTCTATTCCGTCCTCCTAGTTCCACCTGAACACCCCCTTCACTCTCATGCTCTCAGTACTGCTGATGGTGCCTCGTTCGACGCTGATGAGTGCCGTCGAGTAGACTCTTTTACGGGATCTCTGCCCTTTGGCTGGGTTCCAAAGGATCACTTCAACGGCCTTCGACATTTTCCTGGAAGTATCCACTACACTGTTCCACCACAAACTCGATGGAACCCGGTACTCCCACTCTCGTATCAAGGCGTACTCAGCCCCAACGACGTGATCACCCTTCCCCCTGGGACCCTCCGAACCAGCTCAAGCCTCACCTGGATGTCGTATATATTTCGAGAAAGGTCAATCTATCGTTCATCCTATTCGGATGTCTCCCAGCATATTTCAGAAGCGGAGGAAGATCAAAGTAGGCACTGGGAAGCCATGGTTCTTACAATGGAACGATACCTCCCATCCGTCGATGAAGTATTGCACCCAGCAACTTACTTTATTCAACAAAGGGATAGTGCCGATCAGCGAACCCGATACTTTGTAGAGCACTATAAAAACATTTTTTTCTGGGTGTCGCCGGTCAAGGACGAGCAGATGGAGGATACGTCGTATAATTGGCCTGGTTATTTTCATCGTATTGGTCCAAACGACATTCTTCTCTCTGATTGGCCATGGCCAATTATTGGAGAGAGTCTACCGTTCTTTTCTCCGAATCTTATCTTTACTGGCCATGCAAAGCGTCTTATGCAAGATCCGAGATGTCGTCGGGTGTACCTCCCGCGTGAGCCTGGTGATGACCTCCTTACGCGTCGCCAAGCCAATCTCCAGCCTCCTCCCATCCTTCGAAGCATCAAAGAACTGGCTGGGCCAATCATCGACGGCTGTTTGAGAAGCTATTGGCTGCAGAGCCCAGCCGACACTCTTCATGAGCTATCACCGCGCTTCCTTCCCCTTGACGATATGCCACCCATCCATCTTCAGGATCTCTCATTTGCCGATTCAAATGAAGGCGACTATGAGTCGAAATTCTCAATCTCTCGTTTCACTGCTAACCTCAGGTTGAGGACCACTGATTCAACCGACGTGTCAGATGGTAAGCTCCTTTCCGCCTTGTTTCACCCCTCAAATCCTTACGATCTCTTAGATGTGGCCTCACTCACCAGCATCGAACAAGAGCTTGAGGACGATGACAATGAAAACTCTATCTCAGACACGACGCAATTGTATTTTGGTGCCGAAACACAACCCGATCCATTGATGGATGACAAGACGTCTGATTCCTTGGTAAGTAAAGTGGATTGTCATACCTGTGACAGTTTATTAACGTACTATAGATGGATATATTCTCAACCCACGATTCATCGCCCGATCCATCTGCCTCCCCACCAAATCCGGAATGCCCTCCAAATACTTTAATGCCAGTCGTCTCAGAAACTACTGAGGGTATGTCGAGCTCACTACGTCTATTTTTTATCGCTTATGTGCCTCCCTGTACTAGTCTCTCGATCACTGATCAGCTTTATTATGGCCGTTGCACTCGGTAACGGAACTCATCAGCCACCTTCCACCGAGGGAGAAATCCTCAAACGTGGCCCCACTACTCTTGCCGAAGTCCTCCAAAAGGCCCAAATGGACAGAATGTTCGAAGACATTATCGATGCCCGAGGCTCAACAACATCTATCTGTGGTGTTGTTGAGCCCCAACTCGAGTCTTCAAGTCCATCGACTAGTACGGATGACTTGGAAATGTTTCTTTCCTCCTCCTCGTCATCTGGAGAGATGAATGACAGCCCAGACTGGAACGGCCTGGGTCGCTGGCTCTCCCCAGACGTGCTCAACCCTGAGGTTGGACTTCCCCAACCCAACTTGTCGCAGGAGATCATAGAGTATCGTCAAAGGGCTGATGCATATGTTACCTATCGACTCTTCAAATCCACTTCCCTGGCCACTGACGTTGTCGATCACATCTCCCATATTCAGTTTACCATCCCCTCACAGAAACCCATTGATATTTACCCAATGCGGATTCATAATGTGCTCTTAGCCGGGAAAACTACCGAGGATATCCTCCCCCCCTTCTCTCGACTTGCATCACAGCAAAATTTTGGCGACATTATTTTCCTCGCTGTCTATTTCGAGGCAGATGGGCTCGTCACCTTAGACGTTGCTTTTAGGTTTCCTGAAGACGCGTTGGCTCTATGGGTACTCAAAAACGGGTTCCTTTTTGAAGGGCATTATTGGAAAGTGGAACCATTAAAGTGCATGGGCAGCTACATCGTCACTTTTCCACCCCGATTGCAACCTTCACTCTATCACCATCGGTGCGCTCGGCTTGAAAAGGCCATCGCACAAGACACTCGGATCAACGACCCAAGCATGATAATGTGTACGAGACAAATGTATTATCTCCTCATGCTGCTCAACAGTGAATCGGTCGTGAACCAGTATGCGGTTGGAGCTACGCCGACCCCCGCACCGAGGCATGTGACTCCTGTCAAAGTTAGCCAGAAAGTCACATGGAAAACCATGAGCCAGGAAACATTCGGTACCTGGATGCGCCATTGGAACGTCCCCGAAGGATTACCTGTTCGACCCCCACTTGTCCACGACGTCCCCCTCCAAACCGAATGGCCCAATATCCCCATCGAAATGGCCTCAAAAGAACGAAATCTGGCCTACCGGAACTCTTACCGCTTGGCTTGCCGCAAGCACACAGTTTGGTCTTCCATCACTCTCCCGACTCCACCACCATATCGCAACCACGCCAAGGACGAGAATAGTGTATGGCCTTTACCAGGGGTTACCGGCTACGACGCACTCCTCCACGCGAATGAAGCAGATACAAAAATCCACGAAGGTTTTGTTGATCTTTGGGAATGGTACGAGGTCTGTCGTCGTCGTGTTTCTGATCTCCGAGCAAACCCCACCGGCAAATACGAAGCCCTCACTCAGCTCCCGGTACCGTCGACCCTAGAGGATCGTGTCCAGGCATCAAGAATGATGTCCTTCAAGACTTTTGAGCTTGCGCTAATGCCAAACGAGAGATTTGCACGTCTATGGGGATGGGTCTACATTTTAATTTGGCGCACAGTTGCGGAAATTTGTATATGAAATGTCGGGCCTCTCGTTTATCGCCTTTTGTAAATATAATATGGTTTGAATTTCATTTTCATTGCTGTCTGTCGACCGTTCTCCCCATTGTCATCCCAGCCTCAGGGAAGGCGCGCTGTCCTGTTTTGTACCCGTCCATCCAGACCAACCGACCCCTCCCTCCGTCAACGATGCTTCAACTTTTGACCGGCTTGAACTACGATCCTGATCTGTCATGCTCAGGGACCGCCAACTGTTACGCTGTGGGACATTGTGACGAACCGTCAGTACCTGGTAAGACATCAGTCGAGCTGTAATTAAGAAGCAAAACGCAGAGGGACAGCTCATTGATAGTGATCGTAGCAGGATCAAATACTCGTTGGAAGGAGACAAGAGGTTCCCTTCCCTTTATGTTAGGCGTCATAGGTCTTGGACCCGATGTTCCAGAGACCTACATCAACGTGACGAGCCCCTCACCAGCTTCCTCTTTGATCACACCAAAGCTGGTGAGTCTTTAAAACAAGTTTCCGTAACCTAGTTAACTATTTCCTAGAGAATATGATCTACACGACCTCTCAACATCCCTTACTCAGTCACTTTGTGGCCATATTTCGTCACGCGTGAAGGCCACGTCGTTCCCAGAGGTGGAAATCCGAGCTCTCGATTTTGTTCCAGGTGACCTTAGCGGTATCGGAGGTCTCATAGCTTGTAATCTGGATAATCGTACGGGGGAGCTCTGGGATCTATTCTACGGTACAAGTTCGATACAAAGCCTGGTGGAGCAAGATATTTGCACTTCATTTAGCCAAGACAGAGTAGGAACCGCTATTTTTTGACTACAGAAAGCCCAACGACTCGCAGTGATGACAACTCCTGCACCAGCGTACCCTCTCCACAACTACTGGGAACGCCACCAATCATGGTCGTTATTACGACTGATAAGATCACTGCCGGGAACAACCAGGAACCACCCGTTCTCCGATCTCCAAGTCCTCGACAACGTTTGGATCGTACGCCACACCCAACGAGAAGGAAAACGTCCCAGATAGCTCATCGTCGGAGTCTTACGTGACTGCTTCGGAAAGAACACCCGGCAAAAGTCATCGCCTGACGTCATCAATCACCTCTGGTCCGCTTAGCATAACCCAAAATAATGCTCTATTCGGGGATGATCAGGACATGGAAGCTCCTCTAACGGAGATAATGTCTGTACAGACGAATAGCAGTCATGGAGACGAAGATCTTCACGATTCCCATCGCAGCCATCTCACCCGTGCTGATTCCTACTATACCTCCACGAGCGCGGGGTTGGCACGGTCTCGCTCAGTAGGGGGAGATTCTACCTACAGCACCATTGCATATGATGTCTGCATATGGTCTGACATATCGGAACTTACGCTGGTGAGCAGGAGTAGTACCGAACACACGCCTACGCCACAGCCATCCCCTCTGACACTGTCGTCGCCATACGTCAATGCTCCAGAGCCTGCTACTCCAATTAGCTCTATTGGCTCGATCCCAACCTTGTTATTTGAGTCAATATACGCAACAGCTGAACGGGTCGATAGCTCTTCGGAATACTCCACTGCAAACCGCTGGCCAAGCTCTACCGAATACAGCATGGTGCCTTTGGCGCCCCCTCTCACCATATACCAACTCTCTTGCCTATGTCCTCTTCAGTCTCAGTCGCTCCAGGTCCGATGCCCAGTTGGCGATCTCCCACTCCTCTCTCTGCTCATTTACCCTTGATTGTGCAGGTAAAATCTCTCAGTCATCGCGCTCTCTCTCCAGCGTCTTCCCGCTCCCGATCTGCTTCTATCCCCCAGTTAGCCACTCCGAGCCATCGATCTGCAACTCCGTCATCATCCCGTTCCATCTCCGTTGCACAGTTACCCACATCTGGCGCACCTGGCACCCCTTCTGTTCACCATGTGTCGTCAGCTCAAGGCATGCCAACACCGTCGGTCATTGGTACAATACCGGATGCAACAAGCGATATAGCAGCCAACTCGGATAGCCCATCTTCGGAGAGCAGCGTGACCCCCACCCAGTCTCGTACAATGTCTCTAGCCAGTAGATCTGTGACACCTAGTCCAATGAGTACACCATGAGAGGTTCCTTCATCTCATACATCAGTCACCAAGAGCAGCCTCAGTCATCTTCCCCAATCCCCCACCGTGACATCCGTCTCATCCCTGAGTTCGACCTCTGTATCAAGTATCACTGCATCGCCGTTACCAACACCCTTGTCGACTTTGTCTCGCTCCTTAAGCAGCGTGACAACATCTTTACGTACTCCAAATTTGTTTTTGATGCCTCCTGTACCTCCTCTGACTTCTACGAGAAGTACAAGAACGCAACCGGTATCAGAGGCGTCTTATGCAGCCAGTAATTCGGGGCAATCATTGAGCTCCAGCCAGTTCGACTACATGCGGTCCGCCATCTCCATCGGTCTTCCGCCAATCGAAGAAGACTACGACAGCTCGGTTTTCGGACCATCAATCGGCTCCAGCGAGGCTGGGCACTATGAGGTCGTTCTAGTCGATTCTAGTGACGGTAAATCATCAATTACTCGTAGAACACGCTCTATGAGCGTCCCAATTCAATCCTCGCCATCCATGGCATCTACTCCTTCAGCGTTCCGAGACACATTCTCAGGGTCTTCTCTAAGTCGATCCGAATCGGTATCCTCAATGTCATCACTACGATCGAGTATTTTCCTGCCCTCTAGATCGTCCTCCATTCGCAGTATAATGGCACCACCTACGGTAAGCGAACTCGCCAAAATGATAGCTATCTTCTAAACTCTTTACTCCAGGAGAGTGAGGCTCGCACCCCTCGCAGTCCAACTGTCAGTGTGACGATGACCCCAGCCCAGAGTTTCCACCCTTCATTCCGCGACGACCTTTCCACAGTGCCTTCAGAGGAAGAACAGGCTCTAGCAACAGCTTCGGCACCTATGGAGATCATAACTCATGATGTCACTCGTCTTTTGGAATATCTGGATGGTGTAGATCGACAGCGGGTAGCGGAGCATGACGACGTCAAAGACCAGTTGGATCGGGTGGAAGATGAGCTCAAAAAGTTGGTGGATTTCGTACACAAGGAAGCGGCCAAATCTCCACCACGACCAGTCATTATTCCGGCGCCAAGTCCTCCCCTTCCTCCCCTCCCTGATCCCACAGAAGATGTCGTGATACACCATGCTCCTAAGCTGGCCGTCATCCTTCTTGATCCTCCTGAATCGCCGCTCCGGCTGAGTTCTGGAAGTGTGACTGAATCTATTCAGTGGCTATCCAGTCCCTCTAGCATATCTGAAGGACTTCCTATCCCTTTCCAAGAGTCAACACGCACAGCATCGTCCGTCATAACACCTTCCATGATGAAATCAGTCTCCTTGCAGTCATCAGGAGCATCGGCTGATCATTCGCTCGGGCCACTAGACTCTATTTCCCAAAGGTCAGAACTATTTGGAAAGTCGGATACACAGTCAGAGCGTTCATTGCCCTTGGAATTGTCCAGGTCGGAAGGATTGGTTCCACTTGGGCCATCAGAGGTGGGGTCTCAACGTTCAGCGTCCTTGAGACCATCGGATTCTGCATCCCAACGACCAGAATCCCTCGCGCCATCCGACTCGGCCTTGCATCTTTCAGTGTCGCGCCAACTATCTGGGTTAGCACGACCAGCATCACCAGGTTCAGAGCGTTCTCGGTCTTTCTCTCCACTCAATCCATGCCTAATGTCTCTCCAACTCGTCACGAAGAAGCCTCTCCTCGTCAGACCCCTACCTAGCCGCCCCTTTCGCTGATGTAAACCATCATGACTATGCGTTAGCTCAGCAGGGGACTGGTGAATCTGGAATTTTCTATATTTGTGCATGTTTGGACCTCCCGGTGACATCTGCCAAAACCCTCCCGTTGAAGCAGTTGGGACCGAGCACATGCAAAGATCTCGAAATTGTAGTTTGCAAGTCCCCTTTGCGTTACGCACAGTCCTTATACTGTCGGCCCGACTCCGCCGTGTTTTCCGTGACGCTAGTGGACGGCGACTGGGTATGAGTCCGCGCCTCCCTATGCGCGCCCTTCTAGTTATCATCCAAGTATAAATTTGTCGGTCTCAGGTACCCGGTTACGTCCAGCCAGTCCCATCAAACCATCATCCATTAAATCTTATCACTCTTCGGAAGGTATGTGACTAACTCTTGGGGCGTATCATAGCTAATCACATATTTTTAGGCTCATCTGTTCAGAATGCTTCGTATCTATCCTCCTCACCTGTTGTACCACTCTCTCAACCAGCGCAAACCGTATCATCTGAAAATGTCGGTCTCCGTGCAACATCTGCTCTCATTCAGTCTGTATCCGAGGATCTCCTCCGTGCTCACCAGCAACACGAGCAAGAGCAACCCGTGGAGCAAAGTGGTTATCGACCTTCACAGGACATGTACAGCGCATTCTGCAATCTTATGGACCGGAGCAGGGTAGCGGACTTTTTGATATCCGACGGCGACAGAGCCTTAGACGAGCCAGCGGTGGTCACAACAAACAGTCTCCAAGTCAAGGAAGTGGACCGCAAGACCTGGGTCCTATAGAAGAAAATAACCAGTCGGTGCATTCCAACGGTAGCCGTGGACACCGCAGCGAAGGAAGTCATGGGAGTGGCGACGATGATCAACTAGTCGAGAGAGGTGATCTAGCTCCAATGCCACCAAATTCCGAAGAGGTAAGGCAAAACAGTGTTGCGCTTGTTTTTTTTTTTTTTTTAGTTTTTTTTTTTAGCTCACATTCACCAATCAGCCTCTGCGTATTGGCAGCCTATGGTACCTTCATGTTCACAGGCAATGAACGATTCCGTTGGGTCAAATGCAAAGCTGTCCTGTTTGGATCGCCGCTTCAGCTGACCTGGGTTGAAGCCAGGGGTGGGGAAGCAATAATCGGACTCGATCTCCTCAATTTTCACGAGGTTCACTCGGTGCCATCCCCTTCACATACATCAGCATGGGATGATATTGGAAATCTCGCTGCACGTGCACTAAACGAAGGCCCCGACTCACGAATTGGGGACCTATGTCCTTTTCAAATGCTCTATGAAGATAGTGTTGAGCGATTGGGCGCTGAAAGCCCCAGGGAGAGTTCGCTGGGTTGCTGCGATATGGTATGCTATTGATATTACGATACGTTTCGTTCGCTGACTTGTGCACTATCACAGGGACGCATTAAATTGTGCATCTATCCCTAGCTGTTCCAGCTCACTTGTTCCTTCAGTTGGTATTATTTCCGCTTAGAGGAGTTCTCAACGAAGCGGAGGTAGCGGCAGTGGCAGCAGGAATGGATCCGCCTCTACGGTCTTTATACCTGCTGACGAGGGCATTCCTGACATCAGCAGTACCTAACACGGACCTCGCTCCCTTCGGTTTCCTACACCTCCAGCAGTAGCTCCTATCAAATGGGGACCCGAACTTGCTCCCTGGATGACGCGTCTATCATGTCCCATGAACTCCTCTCTCCGTCTGATCCCCGAATCGCGATTGCTTCCAGCAGGAGCTCTTCTCTACGTCGGACTTCATCCATGACAGATTTGGACGAATATGCGAGCATTGTATCACCAGAATCAGACATCCTGTCATGATATGAGCATCCTCTAGCTTTGCGCATCAGCTCCAGTGCCGGCAACCTTGGCGTACCAGGGACAATACAATCACCGGTGCCATCACGTTCGTCCCCTGGGCGTCCCTTACCCGGTCTCCCCCCCCCTATCCTCCATACCTAGCATGCCCTCTTTACGCTCTGAAAAATCCAGTGAGGTCTCTACCTGGCATCGA
>WSTQ01000506.1:0-11738 GCA_019627725.1 Serendipita sp. 401 | reverse complement strand
TGTCCACACGCGACGCGGTCGAGGCCCTTGTTGAGGCGGTCACGGGTGCGAGCTTGAGCCTTGGAAGCACCATCGTCCTCTACGTCACCCAACCCGTCCTCGAGGCCATCACGATTGGATTTCATCGCCTCGAGCGCCGGACGAGCACGTTCGAGGTCTGCACGGGCCTGGTCGCGCTCGGTCTCAGCCAATATGGCATTGGACGCAGAAAGGAGATTGACGTCGGAAATGACATTGTCGAGGTATGTAGCAACTGGCTGGAACTTCGACTTGGATCGATTGAGGAGAACAAAGGAGCGGAGATCCGACTCTAGCTTCTCGAACGAACTGTTGGTGGACTGAGAATGAAGAGCAGAGTTGGAATCGACAAAGTGAACAAGGTCTTCGGCATCTTCGTACGTTCCTGGGCTCAGCTGCTTAATCTGTTCGAGGACCGTTCGCCTACAGCGTGCCTTGTCCTTGATATCATCGAACCGATTGACGACAATGAAAATATGGGCCTTTTCTTGGCTTGCATTCCATAGGAACTCCTTGGCAGAGAGAGTGAAATGATTCGCTGCAGAGGCCACGAAGACAACGACGTCGATCTCTTCTTGGCGAGCGAAGTTGGCGGTAGTCTTGACTGAATCACGGTTCAGTCCAGGTGCGTCAATCAAGGCGATGTCTGCAATCCCGTTATGGAGGAGGGATTCCGATGGTGCACGAGCATCATAGAGGTACAGTTTCAGAGAACGCTGAGCATTCTCCTCGTCGACAACGAGGCTTTCGAGATCCTCAACCGGGGCGCGAATGAATGTCGACTCGTCCGTACGCTTGTAGGCGACGCCTTGCTTCATCACATGAATTTCCTCCCGTCCTTCGTTTTCTGCAGCGTCATGTACCTCGCAGAACATTCCGGTACAGGGCTGTTGATCGACTGGGAGGATGTCGCGGCGCATAAGTGCGTTTACAAAGGTCGATTTACCGGCGTTGAGGTCACCAGTGACAAGGATTTTACTCGAGGTATCTTCGACTCGCGTCTTGAGCTTATCGATGTAGCTCATGGAGACCTTGATCCTCTCCTCAAGGAGATTGGCAATGGATGCCTTCTCCAATTGGTTGACGAGGAACGATGCAGTGGACGATGCACCCGTAGGACCCAACTTCAAGTCCAAACGGAGAACTTGCAAATCTGAATGGACGGGGAGAAGACTCGAAGCATCGTCTTGTGGTGGAATTTTCTGGGCCGTTTCGTCGCTTGCAGGCTCTTCATGCTCTGGCACGGACGCCAAAGTCATCGAGCGTTGCATACCCGGACGCATGACGACTTCCAGAGACGAAGACGGGTCATCTGCAAACGAAAGGGAGCGTCGTAGAGGACGGGAAGGTGAGCCGTCGGCAGCTCCATTGTCAAGTGACTTTGATGACGACTCGGCGAGGCGAGGGTAGCGAACGACCCAAGAGTTCTTGTTGAATTCTCTGATATCCTTTAATATCGTCTTTGTCGAATCGAGAGCACCAACGAGACTAAGAGCCGGTTAAGGTGTCGTTCTGTAAGCGAAAAACCGCAAGGTGTGGTAGAAGAAAATCATACCGAGTCTGCAGCTCCAAATAGGCCTTTTCAACCTGCTCAATATTCTCTCCATTCTCGATTCTATCTTGAACAGACTCCATTATCGCTCCTGCTTGTGGTGCTGGGCCCTCTTGTTGAGAGAGTTGGGACATGATTCGTGATTTGGGATAAACGTTAGGTTTTGACGGGGAGGGTTGTGATTAAAGTGAGATAAACGGTAATAAGACGGATCCTGCGACTTTTTGTGAATTTATAGAAATAATTTGAGGCGTTGGCGGTGGATATCTGTGAGAGGGTCGGGTCCAGAAACACAAAGCAAGTGCGACCCGGCCCGCATCGAGAACAGTCTCGACACGCCTCTTGTGGCCCATCCTGAGCATCAAAAATTATCAGATGTTCTCTAAAACTGTGTAAAAGGCTACCCGTTTGCTTGTTCTGGCCTCAAGGGCTTAGAATTTTCCGGTATTCACTCAACACACGATAGGGTAATGTTTGAGGTTATAAACCACTGGCTTGAGCTATGTGTCTTGTGTCTGAAGAAATCAATATTGGTAGAAGAGGATGGTACATGGCTGGAAATGTGGTGGTGTCGCTGCCTCCTCCTTTTCGACACTAACAAGCCACTGGTTATCGAAGTACGAGCCATTCCTCAGTGTTTTAGATGTCATGATTGGAAGGTATATCAAACATCTATTAGGAAGTATTATACAAGTGGTTATGATACCAAAATGAGTGTCGGTGGGTTGAATGATCATTATAACACTATTGGTTAGCCCAAAAGAAAGAGAGAGAATTCTAGCTCTGTTCATTCTTGTATTTCTCCTCCCGCTTCCTCTATCTCTTGCGTCGTAGGGGTCAAATACACGACAAGGTAAGCAGGACGAATTGCGTCGTTTCGGTATACCACCGTCTCGTCGTAATTCAAGGTCTCGCCCGGCACGCCAAGAACCTAGATCCTCTCGTCAGCGATCCGAAGAATGATGCATACTATGGATTCTATAACATACGGAATCGTAACCTTCTGGTGGTTGGAGTAGCGTCTCATGGTTTTCTTTGGTTTCGAAGCCCCTGCCAATCAACACGCTATTCAACAGCAAGGCGGTCCAGTTACTCTCTTGATTGTTCGTCGTGTAGTCATTCGACTTGGACGAAGTCGCAGACGTATAGATACCTTTGCCGAATCTGGGAATAGATATCAATATCCGCCTCACGAATCGATGATAGAAACAAGAGGAAGTAACATACCTCCCCCATCGTGGACCAAATCTGTCTATGTCATACGAATGACGGATAATGTTGCAAGTAGCGCAGCTAATCGACTCGCACAAGCCGTTATTACCAGGATCGCCGACTTTGCACTCCCTCGAGGTACCGTGCCATCTAAATTGTTCGTTTCCATCCTTGAGTCCTTGCTCCCTGAACTTTCCGACAGACTCTACTCCCTCCCTGCGCAAGAATAAGATCACCCTGTCGAAACACCAAGCGTGGAGAGCGTACCTATACCCACGATACATCTTATCGTTCTCTTCTTTGGACACAATCACGTAGATGTATTGGATGACTGGTTTGGTCGTATTATGGAGCCAAGTCTGGGAGAAAAAGTCGGAGACTGACGACTCTCGTTAGCCCAAAGTAGCAAGTCTTTAATATAGAGCAAAGCACAAGAGGATACGCACTTGCACGGAACATGTAATGAGCGGCTGGCAAGACCATCATTCTTGGTGCTCCAGCTCGAACTTGCAAGATACAGTCTGCACCACAATAAACGCTTCCATCCGCCGATTCGACTTTTGAACACTGAATACACAATCTCTCGATCAAGCTACTAGTCGATGGCGCGGCCGAAGTCGTAAGCGTTTTAGAGGTGACGGTGGGCACCCGCTTGAGACCTGACCCAGTCTGCCTCGACGCGACTGTAGAGACATTGGACGAAGCAACTTGGTTGATCTTAGAGGCATTGGACGACGTGGTGTTGTTAATGGCAGAAGTATTAGCTTCAGGATTCGTGGTTGGGAGAACGGGGTCCTGAGGTCGGATTTGGATGTTACCCCCGAATATCCATTGATACCCGAGCATACATGATGCAGCTGCAAATACGATCCTACATATTGACATGAGACGCGTTGAGCAGGATTTAGAGTCAAATATTGGTCGAGACATACAAGGTAATCCAGGCAAAGGCGGCCAAGGACTTGACTTTGCCACATTCATCGATCAACGAGCAATTCCCAGGTATGGAATTTGAGAGGGATGCAGCTGCAGCAAGCCAGAATATATTGAAGATCCACATACTGTACACGGAAGGGGCGAGGGAGAAGCGATTGAGCCCAACCGATGGAACCACTAATAAGGAAGATTACTTACTAGGCGACATGACCGATAAAGTACCATCTTACATTATCATCAAAGATGAAATAGTTCCAGAGACCGGAAAGAAAGACAAAGGTTTCTGCACCAGAAATGACAAAGGATGCCCAGCCGACGAATGTGAGGAACTGGATGGTCGATGCGAGTTGAGCATATTGATGCTTTATGCCTCCATAAGTACTCTTTTGTACCAGCCAAGTTGCATTTCCTGCGACGATTAGACTACAGATGATGTGGACGCAGGTGGTCCCTGGGGGAAAACGGTAAATGCCAGCAAACGACAACTCCGAAAATGTGAAGAATGCGTACTAAAGTATAGTTTTGTGCTAACCATTGTTTGCGGAACGAAAGAATGTGGTGGCCTTCGCTTCAGAGGTCAGGAGCGACAGCGGAGAAGCGGAGAGGACCTTTGGGCTGTCAGGGTACTGGGACAAAGTCTGAGATGTCGATATAGGTCTCTGCTATATTTAAGTATCTGTCGGAGATTAAAATACTTGACCCTTAAGCGGTCGCCACTATCGACCGTTCTCCGTCGCTGTCAATCATCATCCGTGCTGGCACATTACACCAAAGAGCATGTCTATGGGGCTGAAGATGCAATCATCGGATGAGGCCATTACGGTTTAGAGGTCATAAATAATTGCAGCGGGATGAGCCCGTAAAAGAGGGGGGGTTAATTCCTACGAGCAAATGGCTAGAACCACCCCAGTCCTGGATCCTGCCGGACGCTTCTTGGGCATCAACAAACTTGAAGACTACCGATTTGACTCTGCACATATGATGCTACTTGATGACAGATTCGATGGATGGATGGATGGTTACCAACGCACCGGTAATCATACATTTCATATCTAGCAGCGGATAAAGTTGCACAAGTCGGAACCACCTATTGTTTCGTATGGATGTTATCAACGGGTCTGGAGACAATGGTGTTTTAGTCAAGCCAATCGCCGAGTGAGATGAGGAGAAAACTGAAGTGACCAGGACGGCGGGGAAGCTGAGCAAGCGTTGAAGTGACACCAGAATGCTAAAAGGTATCATCTTCATGCAGGTTTGAAGTATCCAAGTACGAATACGAGGGTGGTTATGGGCCTGTTTACATCCGTTGAGGAGACCCAGGAAAGTAGTCCAGTTGATTCCGAGAGTACTTTTCGTCCTAAGTAGACTCAAGTTTTTTCAAAAAGAGAGCATGCTCCTCTATGAGCAAGGAGTTAATTCACGTTTTATTGCCTTCTACATCTGAAGAGTTGCTACCTCAAAGGAGGCGGCTTGTCGGCGGATAATGATGTTGCGCGAGATGATCTCCAAAGAAAGGTATGTCGAGGTGAGAGACAAAGAGCCCTTGAATCGGCTTTGAACTGTTACCAAACGGTGAGGTTATGGTGCAAACTAGAAATGGAAGGAGCCAAGCAGACACAAACAAAGGCCCAAAGCGGAAGTGAGGCGGTCGAGGGGGGTCGGGGACACTACGCTGACTTGAACCACACAAACACACATGTTATTCGCATGTATCCTACTACTACCTGCTACTCCTATCCTAGGGTAGTGACTCAACAACGACCATTCCGACATCGAACAGCCTTTAGGACGTAACTCCCCAGCACCCGCCTAGGACTCGACGACGGAGCCTCAGCTTATCCTTATCCGCCATTGCTATTACTTACAGTACCCCCCGGTGAATCTCAACAAGCCTTGCTTGGCGACGATGCCAGAAGGACTGACTCCTAATAGACAGCACTAAAACCAATGGAATTCGGACAGCATAACTCGACTATTCGATTTGAGAGAAAACACAAAAGTCATCACCAACGATACCCAGGCTTATAACGGCCCGACTGGGGTAGCTAAGGGAAGCGGGCAAACAGGCAGGAAACAAGAACCAAGAGACAAAAGGATGGCCCAGCATCCCACATACATGAACGAGAACAAGAAATCATAACAGGTGTCATGGCCCATCGAAAGTCATTCTGTCTTGCCGTTGGACCTCTGGCTAGCAAAGGAACCAACTATCCTACACTCGGGTCGTTATCGTCTTGAGGCCTTTCAGTTTAGTAGTAAGCACTCTGCTCCCAATACCCATGTTTACACTCACTAGTACTTGAAACAAACTCATCCTTTCAGAGGGTCTCTTTGCGGCTATCCTCCTCGGCACCATCTTCCTCATCACTACTCTCGTCAGAATATTCCTCCTCCTCCTCGTCACTAATCCCTTCATCTCTCAGATCAATGTTCATCTATTACGAAATAAACAATCAGTAAACAGCATTCATAAACGAGTGCCCAAGGGCCCATACTTCTTTTGCCTATATACGAGCCCATGGAGACCGTCAGCAGCCGAGTTGAGAATGATGAAGAAAAAAATGTGAAGAAATACGCACGACCTATGGATATACCACGAAGATGTCGACCATTAGTAGTCAGAATAGAATCACAGATGAAGCGGTCACATACTTCCTGTGAGTAGATATCGGCAAGGATGAACATCATCAGCAATTCTGACGTGATTACAGTATACATACCCGCTATATACCGCAGGTAGTTGCGAATAACGTTGGTAACAAGCAAGAACAAACCCAAAAAGGATAGGAATGACGCACAAGCTAAAATAAGAGCGCAAATAGATGAGTACTAGTTGTTGAATGAGAGCATAAGAGGAAGTACGCACTACCTATATGGGCGATCACACCGAGAGCTTTTGAGTGACCTATACGAGACACAAAAACAAACAAAGCCGCATACTTTCTACAAGAGAAAACATAAAGGATGCAGTGATTAATGACTGGAATAACGTCCATAGTCAATTCACTCACTTCCTGTAGAAGCAAACATGTAGGGAAGACCATCAGTGACCATAAACGAACAGAGGAAGGGTGACACACAAACTGCAAGTATACGCATCACAAGCTGCCTTCAACAATCGAGTTTATTCGAGCACCCTTGTGGACTTACATGCTGTAGAGAAAAATTGTTGTCAGTAAGACGAAGACACATGAGAGAGTTAACCACATACATCCTTTTGGGAGAAAGCAGAAGAGTTGTATTGAGTAGTGAGCTTGAGACCACTGACATGGAGCAACGTACCAGCTGAGACAGGGTCAAGAAACGAAGGATGGACAGAGGATGGAGACACGCACGACCTAAATAAAAAGAAAGGACTTTGATGAGGCACGGGAATAAAGGCCAAGATATTTGTACACACGACCTAGATGATAATGAAAATGAGCGAGCTTGAATGAGAATGAATAGCAAGAGGCGAGGGTACGCACTTCCTAGATAACAACAGAGAACGACATCGTCAACGATCAGAATCAATACCAAGAGACGAGGGTACGCACTCCCTGGAGAACGACGGAGAACGACATCATCAACGATCAGAATGAATACCGACAGACAACGGTACGTACCCACTAGATATCAACGGAAACCGAGATCATCAACAATCAGAATGAATACCGACAGACGACGGTACGCACAAGCTAGATAACAACGGGAAACCACATCATCAACGATCAGAATGAATACAGAGAGACGAGGGTACGCACTCCCTAGATAACAACGGAAACCGAGATCATCAACAACCAGAATGAATACCGACAGACGACGGTACGCACAAGCTAGATAACAACGGGAAACCACATCATCAACAATCAGAATGAATACTGACAGACGAGGGTACGCACTCCCTAGATAACAACGGAAAGCGACGACATCAACGATCAGAATGAATACTGACAGACGAGGGTACGCACTTCCTAGATAACAACGGAAAGCGACGACATCAACGATCAGAATGAATACCGACAGACGACGGTACGTACCCACTAGATATCAATGGAAAACGACATCATCAACAATCAGAATGAATACCGACAGACGACGGTACGCACAAGCTAGATAACAACGGGAAACGAGATCAACAAAAATCAGAATGAATACCGACAGACGAGGGTACGCACCAACTAAACCGTAACCCAATACACCATCATTAGTACCCAACAGCCTTCTCGAACCACCTCCGTACTCACCAGCTAGAGTATGACACATAACATGTTACCGCCTCCAATCATATCCACAAATATCCATCAACATACCTTCTATGGTACAAAAAAGACGTCTCCTTCAATCATTGGCTCTATGTTCGACACGCACGATCACATACCGGCTAGACAATATCAAAGTATCCGTCGTCAGTGATTAAACATAAAGCTAGAAGAGGGGCTGTAGATACATACATCCTAGAGGAAAATAGTGTCATGTTCAAGAATCCCAGTTGACCAAAGCGATGTCAATTTGCAATATCGAGGGCGAGCGTATCAGATCCAGACATAATTAGGACGTTTGGGCTGCTCACTTCTGATGTCAGCTGAAAATAATACGTAATCAACACCCAAATGATCTCTAAAAACTGTCGCTACATACCTCCTGGGTTCGTGTCAGCGAGCAGAGAATAGGAGAAAAGAAGGTAAGATGCTTACTTCCTGTATAAGATGTAAGTGCTACACTTATGACGGGATAAATGATACACACTATCTGATGTACATGAATGATACCCGTCGTCAGCATCATGGACAGTAATCGACGTCATGAAATACGCACATTCTACAATCACAACATGGTTTTATCAGTGGCCGAAGAGAGGCCGAAGAGAGGGGTGAATACGTACAGGCTTTTAGTGCATATAGATCGTGATTAGTTAACACAAATAATGAATGCTACCAGGATCGTACTAACCCCCTGGTTTGTATTTCAGTTCACAGTCTTTGTCATTTTTTTTTCCAGTGCCTTTTTGACCGAATGACGTACTCTCTTTATAGTGAATGGGTTAGTACGGATGCATATCCGATAGTGAACAGGTTTGACAGACCATCTACAATTGCAAAATAGATCCTGCCGTGAAACTGACGGCCGACTCGGGAACTGTAATAACATACTCTCTATGCAGCCTGTTAGATTATCACTTACGATGGAGTACAGTAGTACCCACAATCTTCAGGCAGTTAGTCCAATCATAATACAGCATGCGTGGACCTACCCATTGTAAACTCCGACGCAGCAAGGTGCGTGTAATGTACGGAGACTGGGAGGGGTAATTACTTAAGCAATACTGATGTAAAAAGGCCTACCATATTGACTCGGCATAGATAAAGCATTTTTGCGACAAAGCCATCCGATGATGTTCTAATGGAATCATCCAACAGATATCTGTATCCTGTATCTATAAATTCAATGATCCGTTCGTTCAAACCTAACTTGCGATTTGAATTTCCACAGTGATCTCCCCAGGATGTCCAGGAATATTTTATGACACTAAATAAACAATGATTAGTTGCTCTTTTCGTTTTACCCGAAAGCTCTTGCCTTTTGGAACTCTGCCCTTGCGCCTCCTTTGTAACACCAGAAAGAAGATCGATACATCCACGTGCAAGAGTGTAGTGACCTGGTCCGAGTTGAATAAACCATGGCCCAGCTTTTGTCCTTGACGTGAGGAATTCGCGAAGTGTCGCATGAATTAGCCGAATCGAATCCTCTCGATCTTTATACAGCAAGATACTGCTGAGACTAGTCACAACAGGTTCCACAACATCCAGATTTGGTGAAAGCTGAACCAGTTCAGCGATCGAGAGAGGGCTTTGCAGGGCTAATATCATCTCAAGCACCATTACTGCTGCTTGACGAGAGTGACCGTCCTTTGGTATTGCCTGTTCGAGAGCAATCGTATACAGATGATCCAGTGTGACATCCTTCTCCAAAGACCTTAACAAAGATTGTTTGTTGATGGTCTTACACAATAGATCACATGCGATTCGCGCCCAGATGAACACGCCTTCCGCGTATACTACCACTTGAGAAACCTGTGCTTGGAGATTGGATGGAAAGTGGCTGAGCCTCTCCTTGATATATATGCCCACATCATCGTGGTTGCCTTCCAATTCAAGAAAATTGGTACAATGGACTCCAGTAGTAGTCATCGCCCACTGCTTGATGTCACGCTCTGGTCGACCAGTGACGAAAACACGAAGGTGCGGAATCAAGGGTAGTCGGGTGGAAATGACGTTGAGCAGCATATCTCTGTTACGACGTTCATTATCACACTCGTCCAAAGCATCGATGACGAGGATCGCACGTCGGTTGAGCGCTTTCAACGGGACGACAATCAGACCATCGAATTGTTGCTCGAATGACAGGAGCTCGTAGTCCTTTCGCTTCTGGAAGCGTTCCATGACAGTGTTGAATGTTTCGTCCTCGGACGCAAATGCGTTTGCCACGATAGAGCAGAATCGCTTTATGCCCATCGTTTCTGCAGTGTCCCGAGAGAAAAAAAATCGGGCCATCAATCTTGACTCCATCGCCCATTCTAAATCCATATGCTTGGAGACTGTTGACTTTCCTGACCCTGCAAAATCGAGAAGGCAAAACATCCAGTTCGTAGAATCCTCGTCATCGACCCATTGACGAATGGAATTCAATGACTTTATACGAGTACCACGAATGCATTGTTCGTGTTGGACCCCATACGCGTTGATAGTCTCGGCGCGGCTCGGGTTCATGCTCAGAGCTATACATGGTATAAGGATCCCGACTAGGTCCTGTGGAAATGATATAAGATACGCACCTTTCTGGAGGAATGCATTGTCGACCAGCGAGAGACCATCCCGCATCTGGTCAACGACGCTCGCAACAAACCGATGAAGGCCACTCTGCGTATTTTTCATTGACCGATTTGAGCAAAGGATAATAAACAGCGCACCGCATATTGATTAAATGCCTCGTCAAGGTCACGCAATCTTTCCTCAAATACGCCAGTAGTATCCTCTGAATCGATGTTCCTCTTCCTTGCAAGATCATGGATGCCCCCGAGTTTACTGAAAGGTTCCACTCAGTCTCAAGCGAAAAGATAGAGCACACTCCCACCTTGCATAAGACCGAAGAGACGCTTTAAGTGTTGAGTCGAATGGCAGAGCAGCCTTATCGATATCTTCATCCTCACCCAGCTTAGCCAGTTGATTATCCACGGTATCAAGATGGAATTGGAGCATTTTGGTAAGCCTTGCCCATCCTTGGTTGTGAGCATCGACCTTCTCCCGAAGAGGTCAGTGATCCAGCACAATTAATCAATCGTACATCTTCACGTACCGATACAATTCGAAGTACTGCTTGTAATGCATCACGAGTTGCTGTCAGCGGCTTGGGAAGGTCAGTGCCTTCATCGATTGCGAGGTCGAGAATGGCAAGCGCCGAGGTAGATGAAGCAACATTGAAGGGATTAAGACGATAGGGAATTTGAGAAGTAGAATCAGAATTCTGAGAGGACCCGTCGTCATGAAGACTTGGAGCATAATACGAGTACGAGTACGAAGACAAGGAAGGCCATGCATTCGCGCTGGAGGCAACGAAGTGGCTGCTTTGATCATCATTTTGCTCCTCATATTCGAGCTCATTAGATATTTGAGTCCGTTTGTGAGGGGTGGTTGTCGCATCCGGCGAATGCTTCCGTTTAGGGGGCATGATTGCTGTTGTAGGTTTTTGTAGTCAGGAGTTGACCGTGTTTACCACACCACACCCTCATGGACCATTTCATCAGCATGCAAGGGACTAAGCAATAGATACTATGATATCACTCGAGCCTTAACATAGACAGAGTCCTAGTGAAGTAAACCAATCTCCCAGTACAGCAATGCTGGTCGACAGCATAGGTCGGGCCAGGTGAAGGCACATGCGTATAGCTCGAAATTCGATAATATGGGCTTGTGTCAGTGCAAATCCATTTTATTTATCATTATGTCGTTACTGACTTTCTCATCGAACGCTCTTATTGACG
>WSTQ01000505.1:0-11739 GCA_019627725.1 Serendipita sp. 401 | reverse complement strand
TGACTACGACCGTAGAATTTTGGAGAGACTACTCTTCCCTTCGTTTCCTCGGAGGTCCCTCTATCATAATGATGATGATTCCCCCTGTTTTACATCCATTGGCACATGTTTATCGTGGACCAGCTCCAATTCGGCAAATAAATAGTGGCATAGTCGCGGAAGAAGTCACGAGGATACATTCTCTGAAAACCTATATTACCGAAATTCAACTAGAAAAAGCCGATATCGCTACTTTCTGGGTGAAACCTTATCGTCATTGCGTGCAGCGGGGGGTTGAATGGCTTTCCTTGCACGAGACAAAGGTGGCGTACGCAAGGGGACCGAGGTGGTGGTTTGCATCAGCTTCTATCATGGTGGCATCATACTACTTCTTTGGCCTGGTCTGGGTACCAAATCCTTTTGCAGAGGTATCGTTCTATTTAAACTCACTTGTATGTCTGTCATTCCTGGGCTATATCGTTTGGTACCGATTCGTATTTTGATATCTATGCGAGATGTATTTGTACCCATGGACTACTTCAGCTTCGTGTATAGGTAGGAGAGTCTATTGGGGTGATAGATTTACTACGTAGCTGGCCACTTGATGATCCTTCTGTTGCTGCATAGTCGGCATATCCAATCGAGTGTATTTATAAAATTTATTCGAAATGCTCAAACTTGTACCACGCTTTAAGTGAAGAGTAAGACCCTAAGTCGCGCTTTGAAACTCCGACTGAATAATGTGTTATGGTAGCGATGACCAGCTACTTGAAATACTGAAATGTAAATAGTGAAAAGCCTTTTCAGATGTTTTTTGACGCGTCAAGGACGTGAATCGTCGACTTGCTAGCCAGGGGTCCAAACGCGATTTGGGGTCCTGGTTCTGGCACATCAACCTTGGAGCCGACGTCGTCGGTGACGATCCCAAGAGCTCTGCCATTATCGCGTTCCCAGCACCTTCAGCATTATTTTGAACATTTCACAACTCTTATCGACCACCGTTTGCGATGGCTTCGACAATCCGTCGACCAGCTTTGGCACCCCGTCCCGTCAACTCTAGCGGAATATCCAGTACTCAGCGTCCCTCGACTAATCTGAAACGATCCCGAGACGACGATGCTGACGACGCCACTGCAACACGGGGTTCTGCAAAGCGTTCCCGCGTCGATGATGTGCCATCACCGATGACCCAACCCCCTCTTCCTCATGTTGGAACACCTCTTCCTTCTAAGGGTACCACAAACGATGCTCTGATACAGACGCCTACGAACGAGAAGACGGTTGACAAGGAGAACGCGACCGTCAAGAGGTCTCGGGCGGAAAAGGACAAGGCCAGAGTAGAGAAAGAAAAGGCTAGGGCCGCGAGACATGAAGCCGAAGAACTATTTGTCAAGAAATACAGGAGTGCGTTCCCGTCATGGCGGTTTTACTTTGACGGCGTTCCGGTCCAGGCCGTTGCGGCTGTGTCGAAGAAAATCAAACTATTGGGCGGGGTGCGTACAGGAATGCATGCTAAATGATGGCTGACCACTATGTTATATTTGAAAGGTTGTCGAAGAATTTCTTTCCAAGGAAGTCACTCACTTCGTCACTCCCAACCGGGTCGATCAAAAAAGTGGAAACGGCTCCTCTCGTCCCTCATTGGCAGCATCCGCTCCTCAGGGTGTTCTCCTCAGTCCCGTAGAGATCAGAGGGTATGTTTTTTCACTCTGTTTAAGAGTAGCAACTCACCCGCTCGTCACGCCTAGCTATGATCCCGTGGAAAAAGCGAGGGAGTGGAACCTCAAACTATGGCACCTAGAGAGTATGTACCACAGCTATATTCTTTTTGTCTGAAACTGACCCTTTCAAAGAATTGGAGTCGGTGCTCGAGAGACTCCTTCGCAAGTCCTCAGCTCTCGATCTCGCTCAGCAAAAGAAAAGTTCCGCTTTGTTGACTCTAGAAACTGTTCAGCAGAAGAAGTCTCAAAGTCTTCCCCTTGATAATCTATCGCAAAGAAAGGCGCCTGCGATTGGATTCTCCTCGAAACCAGTATTTCCTTCAACTATCAAGCCTATTAAACCCGCACCTAGACCAGGGGTAGGTATCGGTATACCAGCTGGGTTACCATCCGCTTTTCCTCCAGGTCCCCCAAGACGAGTATATAGTGCCTCTGCTACCCTTGCTGGCCTCCTGGCGACAGAAAAGGCCACAAACACAACCATGGAGCGAGATCCCCACTCAAAGCGACACGACTACACCTACTTTACAAAGCTTGCAGCCTTCGTCTGTGTGGACGTTATCTGGGGCGACTACAAGAGCGTTGGGCAACTCGAGTACAAAGTGGCAAAATCCACTGCTACCCTCACCTTACCCCCTATCCGTTTCCCATTCAAAGCAAGCAACAACCCCGAGTATGGGACTGCCTTAACTACCGCCCACAAAGACGCCAACACTGGTCAACCTAGTTATCCCATACTTGTTATGGATCCACGTATGCGCAACCCCTTCCAACCTTATTCATCCAAACTCGCCAAGAAGGAGCAATATGCAGAATGTAGGGACGACGAGGATCAGCGTGACCGTCAACATGTCATTCGGTTTGCCCGAGCGGAGAAGCGCGCCCACGCTCAGTTTTCGTTAATGGAGGTAACCCATCAACTTACTGTTGCTACCGCAATGGCCAACGCAGCTGCTCATATGACTCCTAACACCAAGCGAAATCACCTTGAACAGGACGGCGGTTTTCCAAAACCGAGTACCGACCTTCCAGACCATCGTGCATCGGGTTTCATTCGGTCCACCGCAAATGGTGAAAGTTTCGCTAGCCTGAGCACTGCGACGGGAGTACCAACCACTTTGTCCAGTTTTACCACCAGTCATCCCTTCTCGTTCTCGAGTGGGACAGGAAGCTGGGCCAAAAATATTGGAGCCGGTGGGTTCGTACCCACGTTTAGTGGCGTTCGTCATGCCACGCAAGTCGTCATGAATCGCGGCGCATTTGCTGTCGATGCAGCCGCAACTGATGTTACTACCGAATCTGTATCTACCACAGCTCGCACCTCCACCTTACCCTCTATCGACGCCGCCGGAGGGATGGAACGCTCCATGACCGCGGGGATGGCGAATATTAGGAGGACGAAAAGTCTCGTCTCAATGAAGGCCACGATCGCGGAGAAGGTTGCAGCCGTAGAAACCAAGACCGCTGGCTGGTGCGAATGCTGCAAAGAACACTATGATTCACTCAAGGAGGTACGCATTGGCTAATTTATGAGACTTCGCTAGATTCTAACTATATGTCCTCTCATTAGCATATTAATGGCCGCAAACATCGTAAATTTGCTTCTGATCCTCGCAGGTACAGCGAGCTTGATGAGCTTATCAGTCGACTGGCAAGACCACTCAAGTCTGAGCGAGCTACTTTGGACCGTGCGAGGGCCGATGCACGTGAGAAGATGATTGCATCTCTCCGATCTCTACGTAAAGGCCAACCGTCAATCCCCGTCGTGTCAATGGACCGCAGTCAGCGGCCCACTACATCATCAAGTGACTCCAATGAGAAGCCACTCCTCCCTGCCCTTAAAGCCATCATGAATGCAGATTTGATGCCATCAAACCACGTCGCTTCCGGTCCATCGACAGCAGCAAGCGAAGATCCTCCCACGATATTCGCTTCAAATAGCGCCAATACCAGCGATTGCAGCTCTCCTGTAGAAGTGTACGTACCTGATGAGATCATTGATCTCACAGCGTCTACATCTGACGCTCCGATTGTCGATCTGAACACTGGACGATGCGAAAGTCCTGAGAAGGATACTATCTCCGAGTTTAGCACTCTGACAGAGTCCCAAGAGTGCGATGATATCACAGAGGTCGCTGTCAACTTTGGCTCCACGACTTCGACAGCATTCCCCGACCACAAACCCACAACAACGATTTCCCATCGCAAACCGCCCACACCGATGCCCAACCGGGTAGAATTCTTCCGACGGAGTGGATTCGGAAGTAGCGAACTATCTGCATGTCCCTCCACCGACCATGAGGCAGCAAAGCTATCAACCTATCGCCAAGTGAAGAGTGAAATGGAATCGGACGACTCGGTTGGACTAGAGATTGTGGATTGAATGAAGGAATTGGGCCCGATTTTTTTTTTTTTTTAAAAAAAAGCAAACACCAAATGCGGCTTGCCGAGGCTCTACATAATTATGTCGTCTACTATTCTCGTGTATTCTCGTGTAATGTTTCTCAAAAGCATGCTGCTGTGCTCATTCAATCATGTTTGGGTACAAGTCAGGGGAAAGTCGATACAGGTGCGGAGTCAACCTACGGGTTCGTGTCGATCGTCTTTTTGTTGATGTTGATCGAATAACAAAAAATTGGATGGAAGATATATTATTCTATATCTCTAAATAGTCAAAACAATGGACAAAGAAACACAAATACGTTCCATAAGTTTGGAACTTCCGTCAACTTCCTAGAACCTTCTACTGTTTCTTCGCTTCATCGGGAGCTGGAAGTGGTATAGCTTGTCGTCGCGAAGAATGTGGGTGTGCTTGCAAGCCTGTTAGCTCCAATTCTTCTGGCTGCTCCTGGACCAATGACAAGTGGTCAGACTCGACGATCTGAGTCGGCAACAAAGCGACTGAATCACGAGCGATATTGTCAGAAACGGAGGTATCTAGTATGTCATTACCGAAGCTAGAGGACCTTGGATCGGCGGTGGCCGTAGCGTCCCGCAACCGACGAGGCGGTTCTGGGAGAAGCTGATAAACTAAATCACCGATCGTGTCTAGTTCAGGGGATCTTTCAGGGAGAAGTTCATCCCTTCTTTCGTCGATCAACCACCGTAAAGAGCGAATCTCAAATTCGGTCGCAACGTCGAAGTTCCATCCTTCCTTCGGTGATATGTCCCTCACACGTTGTAATACTGCGATACAATCAGGCGCAGAATCTGGATATTCCGAAAGTACCATTTGTAGGACGTGTAAGAGGGAGCCTAAGAAATTCGAACCAATGGCGGGTAGAGGAACGGCATCCATGGGAGTTGACCTGACCTTACGGTGTCTAGCGCTTGTAGAGACTGAGTGAGCCCGAGCCACGCCAGTCTCCACGTCAGACGTGTGTTGTCGAGTAGGTCGGAGGCGAAGGGCATCGATGATCATGTTTCCAGCCTTCCGTAGTCTACTCGATTGCTTTTCGGGAACAAAAAGGTCTGCATTTACAAATGCGAGAAGGACCGGCTGATATATGTGATTCAAATCCTTCGGCGATACCGAGCGCAGAGTATTGAAAACATCCTCCCAATGTGATAGAGTCTATGGAGAAATCACTAACCGTTCTTTGGCAATCGAAAAACCTAGAGACCTACCATGGAAGCAGCAAGTATTCGAATTACTTTTGCAGAAACGAGAGAGGTTTCGGGGAGTTTTAATGCTTGACAAAGGTTTTGGAAATTTGCGCCATTTATTTCCATTCCAATAATTGTATCTCGAACGAGTTTGAGGGCCCAATGTTGAGGACTAGGGACATCCCCCGATATACTCCTCTGGTGATAACGGTGATGCTCCTGGACGAGGTAGTCCGTGAGGAGTGCAATTGCAACGTATTGATTATTTGAGTATATCCCAGCCCGTTTTGACTGTTCTCGATCTTGGGGTCGGGATGGGTCCATAAATTCATCCACCAATTTGATGTATTCTCTAATAACAACGCTGCTGCATTCTATAGATTCGAACGACAGAGTCTCGTCGGATATGCTGTCCCACTGTATAGTATCAAGCTGACCCGGTGCAGTGGCGCAGAGTGGAAAGACCCAGGTAACCAGGAGGTTGCGGTCACATTTATGCTCCGGGTGCTCCAAGTATTCTAGGATAAATCCAAGAATCTCGAAGCAGAGATTGTGGTCTTTGCGGTCGATGTATTTTTGGGAGAGAATTGCAAAGAGTCCTTCCATGACCTTGTCACAAGGAAGGGATTGCTTGGTTATTGCTCGGAGCTTCCACAGAAACTCGTATACATCCTCTCGTTGAAGTATCGATGATACAATACGAGAGAATACTTGTGGGTTATTGACCATCTTAGCTTGGAGTTCGGCTACGATCCCTCTCCAATGAAGAACGTGACCGCCTGATTTGGGGTCAAGATCACGGAAGTATTTAACGACGATCCCAAATATGGAGCCCCATGGTGCTTCAAAGTCTGAAGTCCCCCAGAGTCGAATCTCTTCCTCTTCCAAACTGTTCATTTCTTGAAGAATGCACGCAAAGGCGAGGGCGCGGTCAGGAAATAGCTCTATAGAATTAGCCAACCAAGCCAATGCTGAGAGTTTGAGAGTATTATCGTTTTGAATGGTGTGTGCTTCTCGTCTATCTGCGTGAACTCCGATGCGGAACGGGGGTTCGGCGGGCATCCAAGGGTAGGCCCGTTGCACCCTCCTTTTCCAATCGCGTGTTCGTTCCAATCGGTTCTTGTGAAACTGTTGCTCTACCTTTCTTTCCGTACTAAGATCGCCTTCTTGAAAAAAGGTGAGCAGATATATCCGCCAACGCTCGAACAGTAGAGGCGCCATCTCCATAGCGTACAAGACACCGATATGAACAGAAACGACTACTCTGAACATTCCTTTCGTCACCACTGTTTGGAAGGGAACGCAAGGAGAAATGATGGCTGCCACGTTAGTGAAAAGACTGCCACCTACAGCAAGTA
The DNA here is from genome assembly GCA_019627725.1 of Serendipita sp. 401. Classification (NCBI taxonomy): domain Eukaryota; kingdom Fungi; phylum Basidiomycota; class Agaricomycetes; order Sebacinales; family Serendipitaceae; genus Serendipita; species Serendipita sp. 401. The sequence goes on along the minus strand of WSTQ01000505.1, from coordinate 5,075 downwards.
TCACGCCTATGAGTGGCAAGATTGCTAGAGATGGAGCCGTGTGCCATACCCAAATCGTCAATCCAACAAAGAAGACGACAACGACCAGGTGTAGCATCAGCGGCAACGTGATAATCAGGCGGCCCATATACCATTTCTTCATTGCTTGGAACCGGAAGTGGCGTCGTAATGCTTGGTGTTTGATTGAGGGTGCTGATTCGGGAGGGTCGTCGTATTCGAGCACCCACTCAAGACATACGATGGCCCCGAGTGCTGCTAGAACGCTAAATGTAAGACTGATGAGAAAAGATCCGTTCACCAGGAGGGCCCAGACAGGCGGTTTGAAGTTGTCAACGGCAATGGCTGGATTTAGAGTAAATGGCAAGGCGTCCGTATGGTTTGTAGTTATGGTTTGCGTCGCGAGGAAATAGAGCAGAGTATTTGTTGTGTCGTTAGAATCTTGTTTGAGGAGTTGCTTCGATTCAATGAGGAGGGTAGAAATTACACCAGCGAAAAGCGCCGCCTAGAAGAAATATATTCAACAAGTCTATAACCCGCATTATAGCGTTGCTGTATATATGACTTACAAACGTCATGATACCATTTAAGCCAGATTGCCAAGTCTTGATATATTTCCCATCCACGGGATCTGCGATTTCATTGTACAAGCTCCATACATCATTGGGCTGAGGTGGAAGATCGGATCCTTTATTAACATAGTTTCTTCGGTTCATCCATCGATTTGGGGTACGTGTCGGTGAGAAGAGCATATCTCTCTAACAATCCAAGATGGAGAGCAAGATGGGCGTAGGGGAATGAAACAAGAGATCCAGAGTCCGCGCTGTCCTTCCTTTTGGAGACCTTGACTGGCTTTCTATACTGAGCCCATATCGATAGCGACTGTACCTGTCAGCTGTCAGCACCGTTGGTCATAGAGAGAGTAAGATGCAAGCTCAGGTAGAGAGGAAAAAGGAAACCCCGACCTTTTACCGAGCACCAATCAAAGTCGCGTTGAGTACTTAACCAGCACAAGATCATATCATTTAACCAACACCAGCATGATGCATTGAATTTTACTGCCCATATAGATGTAACGTACGAGGCCCATTATAATTCGTCCCCGTACACTCGAATAATATCGCAGTAATCATAGGCCTCGAATACTTCCCAGAGTCGAAATTGGGAGTTGTTTTTGATTGGAATTCGATCTTCACAGGCATCTACGAGACACCGACCATAGGCAGTCCACGTCGATATTCGAGTAAAATAATAAAGTTCTCAATGAATGGTTTGTTAATCATCGTCCAATGGTGGGGAAGCAAGGTACTTCATCATTGTCATACCACACACCACACTCCGCTGTCATTCTAGCTGGAGCCAGAGTCAGGTCAGTTTCCAAGGTATACGGTCACGCTCACCCAATTTACGTTACAAGCCGGTGGATATCTGAGAACGAAGTGGTGATGTTACAGTTACAGCCTATTGTACATGCGGTACAGAATTCCGCCATAGGGAGTGGTGAGTGTAGGGAATAGCGAGAGTATACGGAGCGGTGAGAGTATTGGGGATGGTGAGAATAGAAGGAGTGGTGAGAGTATAAGGAGTGATGAGAGGACAGGTCGGGAATTGTCGATAAATAGACGTTCGCTCATTCCCAGTCTACATCGTCTCTTCTCTTGAAGAGGACTTGCGTTGTCATGTTCGGCACACATGAGCCCATAATGTTCCAATCTGCCGGTCGTTTTCCCTTCGCAGAATCGGGTAGTTTGACGTCGTATTTCGTGATGATGTAGACCATGAGGTGCTTGACGACCATGGAAGCATACCATCTCCCGGGACTGTACACAAAACGTGTAAGCCGCTAACTCAAAACATGGATTGTGAACAACTGGGGTAAACCATCACTCACCAGGCATGTCGTCCGAGACCCCAAGCCAGAAACTGGGGGCTGGGCGTGATCATATCATACTGCTTAGATCCTTTGCCCAATGCTTCCGCTTGAGCACGCTCGGAGAACCGGAACGGCTTGAATTCAAGCGGATCCTCGTATACGTCTGAATCGTGGTGGACCGGGTTTCCAATTGCCATAACCGTTTCTCCTTTCGGTATTTTGACCCCGTTTGAGAATTCGAAATCTTGGAGGGCTACACGAATCATTGAAACTGGAAGGACATAGCGTCAAAGACGATATGAATGAACAGAATAGGGTGACTACTAACAGTTGGATAGCCCGGAGAGCCGTTGTGTTTCGCGAAGGAAACTGTCGAGTTTGTGAAGATGTTCGAGAGATCTGTACGCAAGGGGACCATCCCCATTGACAAGTTGAACTTCCTCCCTTAATTCCTCCACGTATTCTGGATGTGTGACGATATAATAAAGAGCATGCATAAATGTCTAGACGAGATTAGCTTGGCCCGCCTGATAAGGCTTGGGAGCTTACCATGTGGGTTGTACCTTGGGCGACTTGATCAACTAGTAAAAAAGTTCCAATTATTGCTTTGGGGTCAGGTTCTTCCTCGGAAACACAAGACATGATGATTGTCAAAAGGTCGTTCTGGCTTAAGAGTCAGCGACGAGGAGTACGGAACTTTGGATGTACTGAACTGGTCGCTCGTCCTCTGGGACTGCTCGCCTTTGTTCCAAGAGGGGCATCAACAGATTGACACCCTCTTCTAGCATTCTCCCATAGTTCTTCATATATTCATTAGCATCGCTATCACGTAAGTCAGTATATGCATACTACTGCATGAAAAGGGTAACTCACGCTCTTCTGGACTCAGGGAACGGGCGTAGCAGTAGAGCCCGAATGGTGAGTTCAGTGGCAGATTTGACCATTGTCTTGTTCCATTTCTCATCCCGACCTTGATAAAGGATCATTAGAGAATGATGAGTCGCGTGATAAGCGATACGGACATAGGGGAAGGCCAACAAAAGCACGATGATGAAGTTGGCTGATGAGGTCGCTGAACGCATCAAAAGCCTTGATACTAATCCACCCTAGAGAGAACGAGAGAATAAGTCACCATATGGATGTGACGAAAGGTCCACTAACCATCTGCAATCTTTCCTTTTTCCATCTGAGTTGCAAATGCGCTGTGTGTCTCATCCACAATCTCCGGAAACACAACGCTTAGTCGACGGGTCAATGCTCTGATAGCAGGAAGATGGATTTGATCGCGCGAAAGCGCAGGTCCAATGAGCAATTCCAGCTGCATCATCTGAAGAACCTGATATGTAATGCGGCGAATTTCATGCAGATGAGCACTCACATCGTTGATGGTCTCTTGGAAGGATAGATAGTTATCAGGTGCTTTTGCCAATTCTTCGACGTATCGTCCAGTCACTATTGTCGCCCATCGTCCAAAGAATGGCATTTTAAACATTCCCTCTTTGTTCTATGAAACAATATGAGTACAAAAATGAGGCTTAGGAATAGAGGCTTACATCGTCGTACCCACGCTGAACCATTGGATCATTCCAGAGAGCGGCGCGAATCTGGTTGATGAAGGAGGCACCATACGCCATAGAAACAATCGGTTTGGCTTCAATCTACTACTTGTGAGTCACATGAACCAATAGGAAACTGGGATAATAGCTCACCTTTGGCTCCGATGTCTCGCTCTCCTCTTGCGCTCCCCACTCTTGATACCATTTCGACAATAACCTCGAGGGCGTTAGGAACACCCAGGCCTGTTCTGAAGTAAACATGTAGAGGAGATCGAAACCAAAAACGGGTGTGTGTGTGCTTTCGACCAGACTTGCGACAATCGGCAAGTCGGTATATATACGATTTATAGGCCCTGCGGCAGGGCGGCTGACTGGTTACGTGTGCAACCACGTACTCCGAGAAGCCTTTCGTAACTCGGACTTAGCTCTAGATTTTCCTTTCGTTCTGGAAATTTCGTTGGAATTGGGGGAGGAGGTTGAAGGAAGAGCCTCTGCTCTGATGCTTCACTCGGTCAAGCCGGGACGAGGGGGAGAACAACCACCGAGGTCACGTTACCGCTGCTATCTCCAAAGTCCAAACCAAACTCAAAGTCATAAAAGTACTGAAAAATTCGGGTGTAGATTATTACGCTTGAATCATACTGGTTTACAGATAACTGCTTGGGAAGAAGGAAGAGGAAAGGACCAAATAGCGTATGAGAAGAAAAGACATAGGCTATTCCCCGATAATACATAACCTTTACATATATCGAATCGAAAACACCCCCAATAGTATTCATATACCATTATTGATTTCCTCGTCCCCAACGCGCGCCCCATCCTCGCCATCCAGTTGACTGCGCGGTTGAAGGTGTCTCCACAGCATCTACAGTCTCAGTCTTGAGCTGACTTGTCGTAGATACACCCAAAGTAACGTCCTTTGGCACCAAATCGTCTCCATCAAACACAAACGAACCCGACTCTGCACCAGCCACGAATCCGAATTCGTCCACCTTTAGCTGCTGCTGCTGCTGCTGCTGCTGCTGCGAGGTGGAGGAGGAGGAAGAAGAAGTCTGGACGATCGACGTCGAGGTAAGTGTCGATGTGATAGTGGTAGTAGCCGGCGAGGAAGTAGAACGACTGAAAAAGGAGCCAAAGCTGCGAGACCCAGAGATCGAGGCTGTGGACGTTGCCGACGGTGGAGAAAGAACGGAAGAGGTGGAAAGAGGACTGGTCACATTCGCTGGATCAGAAGTGGAAGTGGATAACTGGGAGGTTGTAACGGGAGGTCCAGTGGCCGCACGTGAAGCATAATACCGTGACCGTAGCGAGCCTAACCCAGCAGACCAAGTGCTGGTGGTGGTCTGACCTTCTGCAATAGGGGCATCCGGCTCACCAGCAGGTGTCGCCTCCTGTCCCTCAGGTTTTGCGGTATTCGGCGCGCTACTCTCTACACTCTTCACAGACGCAGAGCTAACTCGTTTCTTAGCCGAATCTGCACCCGGTTTGCTCCACAAGCCCTCGACAGCGGGACCCCAACGAGGACTGAGCGCGCCCGACGGGAACCCAGAGAGTCGGGGGGTCGAAGGCTTTGTATTCCCCTCTACTATGGCCGCCAACGACGAGGCCGTGTTGAACTGCGTGTTCGCCCATGGAGCTACGACTTCTTC
>WSTQ01000504.1:0-11761 GCA_019627725.1 Serendipita sp. 401 | reverse complement strand
CCTCCTCCGGCATCTACTCTTTCGCTTCCCATCGGCACAAGCGCTCCCAGTCTCACTTCCAATCTGCTGAAGAGGGATAACATGTACACAAATGTCCTCAACCCCCCTTACGCCATTCACCACGCTGCCGACAACCTGAGTGCCCGTACTGCTTTCACTAATGTCGTCCACTCCAATGGGCTTATCGAATATGATACTCGTAAGTTACGTTTCAGAAGCGGGTGCATTCGTCGACTAATGCACCCGTTCAGACAACTTGTATGGGACGATGATGTCCTCCGCTACTCGTGATGCTATGGCGAAGAGGCGCCCCGGTCTTCGCACTTTTATCATCACTCGGTCTACTTTTGCGGGTGCTGGTGCCAAGGTTGGCAAATGGCTCGGAGACAACTTGTCGTAAGTTATAAAACTATTCTCGTATGCCTTGGCCTGACATCGGCCTGAGTACCTGGTGGCATTATCGGAGTTCGATTGCTGGTATGCTCAACTTTGCAGCTTTATTCCAGGTCCCAGAGGTTGGAAGTGATATCTGGTTCGTCTCATGTTCGATTCCAGGCTTCAGCCCGCTGATCTAACTGTATCGATAGTGGGTTTGGCGATAACACGACGGAAACACTATGCGCACGGTGGGCCACCCTTGGCGCTTTCAATCCCTTCTACCGTAACCACAATGCGGATACTCCCATCCCACAAGAGTTTTATCGCTGGCCAACTGTTGCCCAAGCTGCGAGGAATGCGATCGACATGAGATATCGCCTCTTAGACTACTTCTACACGGCCTTTCATCAAGCTCACCTTGATGGAACTCCAGTCCTCCAGCCTCTGTGGTTCCAGTACCCTAAGGACGCCAATACCTACGGTATCGACATGCAATTTCTCTTTGGCGAATCGATCCTCGTCTCCCCTGTTACGCAAGAGAACGTCACCAGTGTCTCTGTATACTTCCCGAATGACATATTTTATGACTTCAAGTCGTATGCCATCACCAATGGTGCGGGTGCCACCGTCGATCTCAGCAACATCGACTATACCGAAATTCCGGTACACATTCGTGGTGGAGTCGTCCTCCCTCTTCGTGTCTCTAGTGCATACACGACGAAGCAGCTCCGGAAGAAAGACTTTGAGCTTGTGGTCGCTCCTGATCGGTCCGGAAAGGCGTCGGGCTCGTTGTACATTGACGATGGTGTTTCGATCACCCAAGCCAAAACGTATACGGCGCTGTATACTTACAGTGGGAAGCAACTCAAGGTGTCAACAAAGGGCTCGTTTGATGTAGGAGGGTTGAAGTATTGTACTGTCAAGGTCTTGGGAGTGCAGAGTGCGCCGAGTAGCGTGTCGCTCAATGGACACGTGTTGGCTTCGAGTGCGATCGCATATAATTCTACGTCTCATAGTGTTGCGGTGAATGTCACGCAACCGCTCACCTCGTCGTTTACTCTCAAGTGGACGTAAATGCGGATAGCGGTTGGCTAGTGTACCTCTTTCAAGAAGAAGAGTCCAAAGAAGGGATAATTCTCTCTCTTTTGCATAGTATCGCTAGATATATGAACATGAGACTTAGATTTCCCACAAATCTTATGGTAAGGGAATACGATTTTTATCAGAGGCGAGGCTAGTCAAGCTACAAGGAATGGTATACTATCTATACTGTCAAGCCAGCTGGCAGTTCGTCGTTCCCCAATCACGGCCTGCTACGAACGCGATCATGACGCCAAATAAGCTCGTTCTTTGTGAAACCTACAATTAAACGGAAGGAACTTCGCGCATTCCAGGACTCTGAAGGATGTGATTGATCTGTACGTTGGCATTTTCGATTTGGGATAAGCAGGGTGGAGGTGCAGTTTGAAGGGATACGAGGTGTGCCCTGACAGCGCTCACGTTGTCTTGTCCAAATCGTTCTGGAGCGTCTTGGTTCAAGAAGAACCTCCTTATCACGTCCAACATCTTCTGCATCTGGCCGGTGGTTGCTATGAGGGGAAGTATTATAGTGAAAAGTTGCGCGTGTTGTTGTGTAATCGCAGTACGTCTGTGAGATAATCCACGCACGAGGAGCCTACTACGCTCATAAATCGGAGCGTCCAAATTCAATAATACGGGTAGAAGATAACCCAATGGTGAAGGAGAAGTTATCGAGGCGAAAGTTTCCAATAGATGCAATAGACGGTCCTCTTTGGCGACGTTGTCCAGGAACCAATCGGCTTTGGATACACGAGTGTAGAGTTCCAGAGTATCTTGTTTTTTATCGAGGGAGGTTTCTGTCGCCAAGTTTAGAACTTCTTCGAATGTTCCCTAGTGACGAATATCAGTCATTATCAACGACAGAAGATCTGGGGGGCCCGCACTTTTCCCGCAATTTGCTCGACCAAAAAGGAGCTACCTGGTTCATTGGTGAGGAGAAGATGCCTTATCCTGTGCATTGCATATTCCAAAATGCGGCTACTATGTTGACGTCCGCGACGAGACTTCCCTTCACGAAGATCGATCCAAAATTCCAAATAATCCTTGGAAAGTGGAGAATGCCTCCAGTAAGCCAACCCTACAATCACCTTGAGTTCGTCTCCGGTCGGGTCCTTGATCATCGAAAGATCGCCAAAGAGTCCGCTAACACCTTCTCTCTTTCGATCTGCTAGTTGGTTATAATTGAAGTCGTTGAATAACTCGCTGGTTGCGCATTGGGCTAGCACCGACAATGTGTCGGCGTCGAGGTCATCATATTCTCGTTCTATCGCATTTGGATAGAGAAAATCCGCGATTACCTTTACTTTCAATGAAATATCTTGAAATTTGTTGGTCATAGTGCCTTCGTTGCGCCCCTTTGATCCCCCCTGAGTTGAGAATGGCTTGTAGATACTGAAGCAGTTGGAAGAGGAAGATTCGTTCTGACAATAGTTGCGAAATTATCCATCTGATTGTTCGCGTCTTCAGCGCTTCGCTCGAGAGGTGCAATTTTTCGAGGTCCCTGGTAGATAAAGGAAACAACGCCCGGAACTCTTCGAGACGGAGGTCACCCCACAGAGTCGTCAGAACCAGGGGAGATATATCAACCAGGTGAAGTCGGCTAGAGATCAGATCAAGTATCAATTTTACCCGTCGCATGGAGCCAAAGATTATACTGGAGAACGGGCTCTTAAATGGAGCATCGTAAAAGATGGCTGCAACGTAGACAGCATTGAGGTAATAAAGTGAGCCAATTACCTCCCCTGCAAGAACAATTTCTCCGATAGTTCGGTTTGTACCCCACATCCAAACAGTTAGTCCAGTGAGGAAGAGAAAGACTGACGCGAGTAAAATGAGTGGGAGAACAGCAACGAGCTCGGGTACGCCCCATTTCAGGAAACCCGTATATCGAAGGTGGCGCTGTAGTACTCTTTGTTTGAGGTTCGAAGTGGTGAGTTTGTCTTTGTAAGCCTCGATCCATTGCAAGATAAGCAAGGTGGCGAGAGCGGAGAGTAGACTGCAGATGAGACTCGCAAAGAAGAAGCCGTTTATGGTGACAGCATACTTCGGTACGATGAAAATTGGTCGCGTATAAACCGGATTGTTGGTATTGTTGAGTTGGTGGGATATGGCGGATAAGGCGCCTAAAGCAAGCTCATAAGGGTCCTCTTGAAGGAGTTTCATGCTCTCTATAATGAAAGCAGTCAATACGGCGGAGAACAACCCTGCCTTTATAGACAAATAAGTCACGAATGGTCAAGCGGTGGTCAGGAAACATCATAGAATCAACCACGCACATAGACCAAAAGTCCGTTCAAGTTTTGGCTACATCCATCGAGCATTTCTTTATCTCTTGGGATTGCCTGCTTTTCGTACAAGCTCCAGATCGTGTTCTCGTCGACAGCCTCTGTAGCAGCAGTAGGCGACCCTTTGTCACCCATTTGAAGATGGTTTTACTATAAATCCCTAGGCAGCTATTGGATACCTTATTGAAGTCAGTCTTCTATGTATCATGAGAGTGCTGGCTCGTAGCTGGCACGTACGGTGGATAAAGTCCGAATGTGAAAAGATATTCCACATGCCACTGATAACCGATAATATTGAGGTTTAAACGTCGAACGGAAATCAGCAAGCCTACTCAGGCAGTTGATCGACTCGGTGACTATGATAGAAGGTGACAATCAACCCTTATGAACCATACAATCCCTTACCGGTACAGTGGGGCAACCAGAGTAGCGAACGGAAGCATTCTCCTGTGGAACACGAAATGCCTTCAGCAGGTAATGTCGGCGCGTGACCTAAACGCGACCAAACCGAGTCAATACCTTGATTATATGTGCTCTTTCATTATGAAATGTCCGATACGAGGTATTTGACGCGTCAGACACGTCCACAGAGGGCGAGCATGAGCCAAGACGGAGTATCGGTGGGTCAACGCGAGATCCAAGGTTGGACCCGTCTATCGCATATCTTCAAGCTGCCACTCGCAATTCGACAAGAAAAGGGTCCAAATATTCTTTACAAGTTTAATGAAACAAGGAATGTTGATTAATAACGAGCATCTATTATGACCGTTTACTAGGATCATGTCACGTATTAGGAATCACTCTGAGTGTGTTGGGAACCACAAGCCAAGACCTTCACACATGGAAAATGTGTTAACGATTCTAGAGGACAGAATTGACCCGGGTCCTTTGGATCGTTAACGCTCCCGGTGCTTCTGGTCCAAGCTGATTCGGACCTGCGGCGATGAAAAGTGGTTGAGGGTTTGGTTCTTTCGACGAATATAATCGCCAGTTAGAATGGCCTTGGTGGGGGCTGCCTTCTTCGCTTTCGGCGGCATTCGCAAAGCTCCTCCATCCTCCTGCTTCCGATCGCTTCCGTTCGTTCCTTGGCTTCTCCATTTGTTCGTATATTTTCTTACCATTTTTCCTTTTGAGAACTGCTAGCCGACTTCCTCGTTCACATCTCCCCACGGTAGCATGCTTTGTTCAAGTGGGGTTATACGATGGGATCCGCCGGGAGAAGCTGTTAGCCCTACGCTTTTGGACCCGATCCTCTTTCCTTGGGGAAGAACTTCCTTATGGATTAGGACCCCCCCAGTTCGGACAATGATGTAACTGGAAAGCGATGGAATGGCATGTAGGGGCCTCCCTTTAGTTAGTAGGTCACCTGCCCGAGTTCCTGAATGAGACGATACTTTATAAACCTTTGATCCTACCACATTCTTTTTTACTTTGCTTTCGTTTTTCCCCGACAGCCACGACCCATAATGAGACTCACAAACAAAGCCCTAATAGCCTTTGTCATTTCCAACGTCGGCTTCGTCCTCGGCCAGAACGCCACCGTCAACGTCGACGCTTGTCCAGGCTACAACGCGACCAACATCTCCAATACTCGAAACGGATTCAAAGCAGATCTTGTCCTCGCAGGAAAGGCCTGCAATGTCTATGGCAAAGACTATGAACGTCTCTCGTTGACAGTGACGTACGAGACTGGTAAGTTTCGATGATGCTACTCGGACCATGTAATCAAGTCTCACCTCTACTTTACAGACAACAGAATCCATTTGAAGATTACCGATCCCTCCAACTCCCGCTACGAGGTTCCTGAGAGCGTCTTCCCTCGTCCAAAATCGTGGGATGGGAATCGAGATTCTCCCAACATTAATTTCCGCTACACAAAATCTCCATTCAGTTTTTCCATCACCCGGAAATCCACGAACGAAGTCCTGTTCAACACGACGGGTTATCCGCTCGTGTTTGAACCTCAATACCTTCGCGTAAAGACAGCTTTGCCGACGAACGCGAACATTTACGGCCTTGGGGAACATACGAACTCGTTCAGGCTTCCTCCCGAGAACACGGTGGTAAGCTTCCGGATGTACCCCAGCCCAGGGCGCCGCCATTGACGAAATGTTCACAGCGCACTCTATGGAACCGGGACGCTTACGGTAACTTCTAATTGCTTATCTAATGAATTCTACCTCATGAAACTGTTCAGGTGTTGCGAACGGTACCAATCTCTACAGTGACCATCCAGTCTACTTTGAGCACCGGACAACAGGCACTCATGGCGTCTTCCTTCTCAACTCGAACGGGATGGACGTCAAACTCCAGACCGTGAATGGCGCAACGACTCTGGAATACAATGCCATTGGTGGAATTCTCGACTTTTATTTCCTCGCTGGCCCCGGACCGCTGGATGTGGCGAAGCAATATGCCGCTGTGGTCGGACTTCCGGCAGAGATTCCATACTGGGGACTCGGTCTGCATCAATGCCGCTATGGGTATCAGAATTATTACGAGGTCGCACAGGTGGTTGCAAACTACTCGGCCGCCAACATTCCTCTCGAAACCATGTGGACTGACAGTGAGTAAAAGCGCAGTTTTTATCATAATTTCTCACTGAATATCTTCACTAGTTGATTATATGTACGAACGACTGGTCTTCACCAATGATCCGCAGTACTTCCCCTTGTCGAGAATGAGGGAAATCGTCAGCGATTTACACGCTAGGGGTCAACAGTACAGTACGACAATGTCTTCCTAATTATGAATGCTACTAACAAAAAGTAGTTGTGATGGTCGATCCAGCTGTTGGTGTCAAGCCAGGTGTCTCAAAGGCATACGACAGAGGTCAAGCCCTCGGAGTATGGATGAAGAATCCCGATGGCTCAAACTTCCAAGGAAGTCAGTACTTGATATAAAGCCAAATAAGGAATTGTTAACTCATCGCTTTCCTTTTCTAGTCGTATGGCCTGGCGTTACTGTGTGGCCAGATTGGTTCAACCCCAAGACCCCCGCATACTGGGCAAACGAGTTCCAGCTCTTCTTCAATCCACAAAGTGGAATCGATATCGATGGTGTCTGGATCGATATGAACGAGCCTGCCTCCTTCTGCACGTACCCATGTGCAAATCCATCGGCAGAAGCGATCTCGCAAAACATGCCCCCGAGCCGTACCAGCCCTCCCCCCGCGTCTACCCTTTCGCTTCCCATCGGCACGAGCGTTCCGAGTCTCGCCTCGAACTTGTTGAAGAGGGACAGCATGTACACAAACATCCTCAACCCTCCTTATACCATCAATAACGCTGCTGGAAACCTGAGCGATCGTACCGCTTTCACCAATGTCATCCATGCCAATGGCCTTATTGAATATGACACTCGTGAGTTCCGTGCTCGAGCAGAATTTTATTCGTCGTACTCATACTTTTGACTAGACAACCTGTATGGAACGATGATGTCCTCTACTACTCGTGATGCTATGGCGAAGAGACGTCCCGGTCTTCGCACTTTTGTTATCACTCGATCGACCTTTGCCGGTGCTGGTGCACAGGTCGGCAAGTGGCTCGGAGATAACTTGTCGTAAGTCATAGACCTTTGTTGATTATTTTACCCTAACGCGCGTTCAAGGACTTGGGAACACTATCGAAACTCGATTGCTGGGATGCTCGGCTTTGCATCCTTGTTCCAGGTCCCGGAGGTCGGAAGTGACGTCTGGTTAGTCTCTCTTTCCTTTTCGGGCTTCGTTTTACTGACCTGAATGTACTACCAGTGGATTTGGCGCGAACACAACCGAAACTTTGTGCGCACGCTGGGCCACCCTTGGTGCTTTCAATCCCTTCTACCGTAATCACAACGGAGATACTTCCATCTCTCAAGAGTTTTACCGATGGCCAACTGTTGCCCAAGCTGCGAGGAATGCAATCGATATGAGATATCGTCTCCTGGACTACTTCTACACCGCCCTTCATCAAGCTCACCTTGATGGGACTCCAGTCCTCCAACCCTTGTGGTTCCAGTATCCAAAGGACGCCAATACCTATGGTATCGACCTGCAATTCTTCTTTGGTGATTCCGTTCTCGTCTCCCCTGTCACGCAAGAGAACGTCACCAGTGTCTCTGTATACTTCCCCGACGACGTATTCTATGACTTCAAATCGTATGCCGTCACCAATGGTACGGGAGCCGCTGTCGATCTCAGCAATGTCGATTACACTCAGATCCCAGTGCACATTCGTGGTGGGGTCGTCCTCCCTCTCCGTGTCTCTAGTGCATACACAACGAAGCAGCTCCGAAAGAAGGACTTTGAGCTCGTGGTTGCTCCCGATCGGTCCGGAAAGGCGTCGGGTTCGCTATACATTGACGATGGTGTCTCGATCACCCAAGCCAAAACGTATACGGCGCAGTATACCTATAGTGGGAAGCAACTCAAGGTATCGACAAAGGGTTCGTTTGATGTGGGAGGGTTGAAGTATCGTACGGTGAAGGTCTTGGGAGTGCAGAATGCGCCGAGCAGCATGTCTCTCAATGGACACACGTTGGCTTCGAGTGCGATCGCATATAATTCTACGTCGCATAGTGTTGCGGTGAATGTCACGCAACCGCTCACCTCGTCGTTTACTCTCAAGTGGACGTAGATGTGGATAGCAGATAAATATTAGCTAATGTATCTCCTTCAACCAGATGACGTTTTCCCAAAAAAATCTGATTCATTTCTTTTTGTATGGGATTTCAATCGTTACCTGAGCAGCCGAGCTGGACTTTGACCATGAATTCCGTTTATGACGACGCTTCACTGAGCTCTCCTTGATCACCGTGCAATTCATTTATCAGTTACGAACTTGACTTTTGCTGTTAGCAGTGACATCGAAAAGCGGGTCAATGGCTGGGAGGAGTCCAAGGCTTGGAGCCGACCAGACTTGTCACGCCACCAGCCACTCTTGCTCGCCATCGACAATGAACCCGCCAGCCATCCAAGGAGATATAAGGAAAGTGTCTCGAAGAGATGGCTGATGGCCAAAGAAAACCAGCCAGAACCTCCCCCGCGGAGGTCGTTTACGTTTACCTACATGATGCCTTCTGCCGTTTCAAAGACATCTATCAACCTCACCAACCCTTACTTTGCCGCAGCCGTTCACGCCATCTTTCTCCAATTCCAGTCGGGTGTGTTTGGACGTGACGAGGCGAGGAACCAGTTAAGGACGCTTCATGGAGATACGAGCGATTTCGAGTCTGAAACGGAGCGAGATGGTCAAGTCCAGTTTTGGTTTAAACTCCTGGATGATGTCGCTACAGTATTTCCCTTGCATAATCGTGCCCTTGATGATGAAGAGGCTGCTCGAGAACGTCGAACCCCCGTATCGGGAACAGGACTAGAAACGATGGCGAGTCTTTTGTCAATCCAAACTCGAATCAACGACACAGCAGAGCTTAGTAGGACTCAATTTCCTTTTGCTCCTTCAAGCCAGACTACTCGCAATGTCGACCTGAAAGGAGAGCAGCATACCGCTCTTACTCTCGCCCTCGTTATCCAGTACACAAAGAACCTCGCCTACTCTAGAGGCTTTCTGACCAGCCATGTGGGTGTTCCGAAGATACCTTCGTTTATTTGGGACCTCATACTGGAGAACAAGTACGTCGACTTGAATCAGGTCCTTCGCTATGCCGTGGACGATGAGACAGCCGTAGAGGTGAAGACGCAATATCAGTGGTGTCGTTGTTGGATTGTGTACAGTCGCACTGTAATGCTCGCTTTTCCTCACAGGACTTGCGAGTTGTTTCGGTATTCGACGTGGATTTCTCGTCTCTTCAGTGGAATGCAAGAAGAGCTGCATTCTATTATCGTCCGTATGGACGCAGTATTCCGAGCTCAGGTCGGTCAAGCACGTTTCGACGACGGGAACCTCGCGGTTCGCCACCTGTTTATGACCATCTTTCAAAGCGACACTGTCTATTTGAAATCGTTTCTTGACTCACCCCAGATACAATCGAATGAGTCGGCTGCAGCTGTGCCGTCTCTTTAAAGAACGCTTTCGACTCGGACCAATGACCGGGAATGACTGAGAATAGGTTCACGATCTGTTTATTAGTGTTACTGTCAAATAGCTGCTTGATCAATAGTGGATGATTTTTTTTTTTTTTCAAATCTTGTGAATCTCGATCTAGGGAGGCGTGTGGATTCCAAGGTTGGCTCCCGACGACCACCAGTCCGCCACCGCTGGTCTGCCTATTGGCTAGCTTCCATCAATCCAAAATCAAACGAATGAGACTGCAGCCTGAACAGAAGTGATATTATTATGCAAGATCAACGAGGCTCATTTGCTCTTCGCGCAGTCGAATTTGCCGACCATTTTGATATCGGCGGATGACCTGCATCTGCCGACGATGCTAATGGCAGACATCGAGGAGCCTCCTCGGCAATCTCGGCTACCACTGGCTATATAAGAGGTCAGTCTGACCAGTCTGGTCCCTCAGAGGTCGTTCTAGTTTGTTCCCTTCCCCTTCAGTCCCTCCGCGTTGCCCCCCATCGCCTGCGGACTCCAGGGTACTAGCAGCAGCATAAACTGAATCAAATCTGGTCTAAACGACTCTATAGATATTATACGTGAATTTTAGGTCTGAAACCCTTGCGCGACACCATCAACCATGAGCACCCGTTTGTCTTCCAAAGGTTCGGCGGCCTCTACACCCGGTTCGAAGCTTCTATCTCTTCGTCGTAGCTTTGGAAAGCTGCCTCGTCTTTCCAAGGAACTGTTGTATGAGAGTATCAAGCAGCATCCGCTCCCCCACTTCTATGCGGTGGAGTCTTCTGGCATCGCATCTGGGTCTGTGCCGCCTAAAGCGACTGTAAACATCGTCTTAAGCGCCATAGGCAGGTCTGACCAGGTCGCTGCATGTCCTAAAGCACCAGGGGGTGACTACGTTTCATCCACGCCGACGTTGTCAGCGCAGCGCCCCTTCGAATATCGATCCATATCCGTCTGTCACCATCAACACAATCCGATGGAATCGATGGTAGATGTACCTGGTGGTGCCGCGTCTCCCCTAGTGAGCCCATTGATGCTCCCGGCGGCTTGGTAAGGTTTCAATCCAAGATTATCCGTTGAAAAACGTCTTAACCGTTAGTTTTATTAGCTGCGACTCAAATCTGGAAGTGAGCGTCAACCCTGAGCGGACAGTCAAGGTTGCTCGTGCTCGAACCTACAAAGACAGTGGAATCGGCTCAGAAAGCTTCTTCAGGGACGAAGGCGATGACGACGTAAAGCCAGTTAATGGGTGGAAGCAGCGGTGAGTATTCTTCTTCTAAGACATCGAACAGTTCTCCTCAGATGATACAGTGGTGGTCTTCTCTACGACGCGCTCGCCCTTCCATTCAGATATAGTGCAAACAAGTTTAGGCGTAATCGCCGTGCGAGTGACGCAACGACGTCTACTTTGGATTGCGAGTCCCCGGTTACTCCAGACGGCCCCTCCTCCTCCGAAGAAGAAGCGTTTTGGAATGCGTCGGTGGAGGATCAAGCTGGATGTGACTATTCTCCCATCTTAGACTATGATATTCCGAAGGATCGATTCGGGCGGGAACTCAGCTGCGGACGTAAAATCATGCCTCATGGCTCCATAAGTCGCCAAAGTTCTGCTGATACAATCATCGGCGTTCCATTACCTTCCTCTGTTAGTATTCCCCGTAACCGTTCCTTGGGTGTTAACTATTCTCCACAGGCAATTGATTGGAACGCCTGCACGCCTCTTGGGCTGGTTCCAACTTGCAATTATAGAGCGCCACAATGGCTCGACGATGACGGTGCAGGGTCTCTGGGACCACCACCAATGGAATACAAGCCCACTCCAATGGATAGTCTAATTCGACAACTTACACAACCAGTCCCCATAAAATATTTCGTCCCAGTTAAAGGATTGAGGTTCCCGCTTCCTCTTTACTGTACACCAGAGGACCTTGCAGAGCTTTCGCGAGACGGGCTTCTTGAGGATGATCCTCATGACGGTCAAAGTTCACCGGTGGTACAAGAGACCGACGGTGA